>JAWWEU010000160.1:32053467-32109219 GCA_035583155.1 Acropternis orthonyx
GGAGCTGGCACACACCCTGTGGGACACACAGAGCCATGGGGAGTGAGGAGCTGGAGCTGGCACACAGCCTGTGGGACACACAGAGCCATGGGGAGTGAGGAGCTGGAGCTGTCACACATCCTCTGGGACAGCCCGTTCAGTGCCTGCTTCCTGTGGCTCTGTGGATGTCTCAGATGGAGACTGGGAGCCAGACCTGGAACTGGACCTGAAGATCTGGCCATGCTTGCTTGCTGCAGCAAGTAGTACAGCTCACTTCTTTAATGCTGGAGCAATTTAGTTTGGTCGTACTTAAAATATTGCAGGCCCCGCGTTTTATTCCGTGTATGGACCAAGGAGGTGAAGAGTGATTCGGGGTGGGGGAGAAGGGGAGGACGGTTCCCAAGAGGATCATATGGATCATTATTCCTGCTTCACTTTTTCCTGAAAGCTTAGATGCACAGGGAGGGTGGGGGAGGCTGGCTGATGTTAGAGATGATGGATTTCTCATGTGTTTGTTTACACTAAGAAGTTCGAACAGTGACTTGCTCAGTCTCTAAAACTGTCACTCTTTTTTTTTTTTTTTTTTTAAAGGGAATATGGAAATGAATTCCATCTTCCTAATTAGCTTCCAATACCTCTTGGGGACAGATTAAAATGCAGGATGCACTAAGTTAACTCAAGTCCTCCAGTACATTGTGTCCAAACGTGTCAACTCGAAATGTAGATGCTGATCTCTCATGTGTCAGGGGAAAGAGAACAGAACCATTCGAGAGGCAGCTTTGTGTGTGCCATGGTTGCAGGGCTGGCTGTGCATTTGTTCCCTCCAGTGCTTGCTAAATTCATCCTCAGATTTCAGGCTCGTGCTCCTGGGAATATAATCACTCAGGCTCCGAGTTCCATCAGTTTGGATAGCAGTGCTGTGTGACCTCTGGGATTCAGAGGCTTCAGCACTTGCTGTTTTTCCCTCACAAGGGTGGCTGTGTTGGGAAGGCTGCCTGTCCTTTCAACAACTACTGCGTGTTTTAGAAGGATAGCAAAGGAATAAGAAAGAGAAATTTTAGATTCTCTACGATTTTCTGTCTTGGTATCTTAATTTCTTGTTGTTTATCAAGTACTATTAACATATTCAGGCATCTCTAACCCCCACCCCTCCACAGACACTCCCCCTCAGATGGTAAATGCTAAATGACAGAGAGCTTTTGTCTTGCTGCTGCTGGTTTTATCTTCTGGCCCTTTGCCTTTGCTGTGGGTGACAAAGCAGAGCGATGGAAGTTGTGACTTCAACTGTTAATGGCTGGTGGATTGGGCATGGCTCTTAATCTGGAACTATTTATGGCACATGCACCATAACTCATCTATTTCTTCACATCCTTTATCGCTTCACACCCTAAACACAGACCAGGCAGTGCTCTCCTAACAAACGTCTTAGTAACCAAATTCAGACTTGCCGCAGTATCTTCTGATGGTGGAAGGAGGTTAACTACATGTGTTAAAAATCAGTCGGTAAAGTTGCAATGTGCTTCCAAACAAGCAACTTCTCAGCAGTTATTTATGCAAAACAAACGTTTTAGGCATGTAAAGATTTTACTCGTTGTTATTTGATGTAACTGGAAGTACAGCATTCATATGGTCAGTATGTTAGGGCCCTGGATTTGCAAATTTTGAAACTGTGTGCTTAACTTCTAAGATAAGGGGAAAGTTCCCTTTGGTAACTCTGGAGTGCAGTGGGACACACATATTTCAAGTTACAGATGCACTTATGTCTTTGCATGACTGCATTTGGGTTGTTTTTTAACATATCATCAATCACATGCAGCAATTATTCCTAGCAAAATGACTCTTTCTGCCCTAAACTCTACATGAACTGTGAGGAACTCAAATATTCTTCCATGCTTTGTCATTTGCATGTTTTGTTTGAAATAGGAATTAATTTTTCCTAAATCAGATTACAAACAACAGAGATCAAGTACCTACATTTTATTTTCCTGTGTTTAAAAACCCAGACATTTAAGGTCATAGCTTTATGTTGATTGTATTAAATGGGCTGTCTGAAATCACATGTTCCCTGCAGGTAATTATTGATTTAATGTAGATTGGGTTTTACTCTGGGGAATTATCTTCAGCATGTGGTGTAATTTCCCTGTAGTGCTATTCCCTTTAAAAAGAGTGGAAGATAATGGGACTAGGTGTGACCTTAAGAGGTCATCTAGTCCATCCTTCTGCCCTAAAGCAGGATCAGCTGTGCTTAAGTCATTCCCAACAGATGTTTGTCTAACCCCAGCGTGTCTTGCAGACAGAAAAGCAAGACTGCAAAAAATGAAAAGGAAAATGAAGGATACATTCCCTATATAGTTTCCCCTAGGAGTTACATCAGAAGGAGAAACATAAATACAGATATCCGAACAGGTCAGTCTGAGCATATCCTAACATGATTGAAAACCCAAACCTTCCAATTCTGTGTTATGTCCTGAATAAAACATTGGAGGAAGCTGCAGTAGCACAGATGATGAGTCTGTATTGCTCCACTCTAAAAGTGATAGTTTAACTTGCTGTCCCAGCATGTGCCAGCACTGTCATTTGAATTCTGCTCAGCATACATTAATTACAGACTTGTCCCAATTCCTTCATCTATTCCTGAGTAAAATGAACAAGTTTTCAGCATTTTTTGAATACCAGAAAAATTGTTTTGATTGATTCATAATGCTGAATCTCCCTTGAATGTGCTAAGTCACAGGTTTATTACTCTGGCTCCTGACAAAGTTGCTCCCAGCATGGCAGCAGTTAGTTCATAGGCTTAGAAATTGAAGTCAAGAAAATTTAACCACTTCAGACATGTTTGGAACTGTTTCATATTTAATAGCTGCAAACAGAAGTCTAATGTAACAAAGATGTCATGTGTAAAAGTCCTAGAGAAATTTCAGTCAGATGAAATCTGTAAAATGCAAATATATGATGATGTATGGTCTGTATGGTGAATATTACCAACATTTCCATCCCAGATTTACTACTGTGAGTTTTCCAACTCTGTTGACAGAGGGGATTAAAGATAAGCAAAGAATCAGAGACTAAAGATACATGATAAGGAGAAATTGTAACTGTAGAAGATGTTTTCTCCTTTTTCCAAAGCTCAGTTTCCCAGAGGTTAGAGGGCTTCCCCCCACAGCCTCCATCTGTTTTTGTTACCCTCCTGATCACCCTATCTCTGACAGGAGCATGCTTCCAGGGTAAAGAACCCTGGGCACAAAACTGCTAATGAGCAATTTAATCAGTAAGAAGGTAAACCTGCAACATGAGCAGAAAGGTGGAATGGCAATGCACTGCCACTTTTCCACCCCCTCCCCAATTCTGTGTTGTGGTTTCTGTCCCTCCTCTTCTAATTAAGCCTCCCTGAGTGCAAAATTAATGTCAATAATCAAGTGCATTCCTTCCTTAGGGAAAGCCTCCTGGCATCTCCCTGCTGTTTGCTCATGTCCCGTCATGCCCCACGCTGTCAGTGATGCAGCAGATACCAAATACTGTATTGCCATCTCTGTTATTCCCAGTGTCAGTAAGGTTTATATGGACAGGTGTTTTCAGTGTGCTAGGGGAAGAAAAAGTCCTCTGGGCAAAACCATTTTCTGAAAGTTTAAATGAAATGTATTGGTGTTATAAATCACATGTTCAAACTGATGCCAAGCATCACTGCAACTTGTTTAAGCTATATATGAATGGTATGTTATAGATGTTTTACCTCAGATTTGAGGCTTAGACTTCATATAGGCAAACTTCAATGGCACTTTAAAGACTAGTTTATTTGCCACTGCAGTGGCTCTGAAGAAGGTTTTTAGGACCTAAGACAGGTTCATGTTCAGCTTCAGGTGCAGCCCTCTCCTGTTTGGCAATCCTCAGTACAAGGAGAGGGTTTGGCCCCACCTGGAAGTGGGTTTTGTGCAGGGTAGCACAGCCCAAAAGGCCCTGGTTGTATAAACACAGACCTGAACTGCAGGGACACGAGAGCTGGTCACTGGCTACCTTCTCCATCAAGTATTTTGTCTGTAAAGCTTGGGCAGAGAAGGAGAGAGAGGCTTCTCAGATTTCTGGAGATTACTTGAAATCCAATCTACACTTGGCCTTACAGAAGGTGTTTTAAGCATCTTTTATAGCCCCAGACTATAGTTGACTTTGAATTTCTGACATGTAACCTGCTCCTACTAAGCTGTGGCAAAGCTGCAGCGAGGGGCTCAGCGTGAGCCTCCTCTCCCCGTGCAGCTCTGGGACCAGAGCTCACTGTCATCACACTGACCTCCCAGCATTTGGCAATGTGTGATCTGTGTGTCCTCCTTTGGACGGGATTTGTTATTTCATGTTAAGCAAACGCTGCCCCTTCCACCAAGGTAGAATCCCACAGTCGGTTTTGGATTGATGTTTCACTCCATAATTCCCCAAGGCAGTGAAAATATGCCCAGGCAAGGAAGGTGAGGGAGAGAACAAGGTCAGACTATTCCATCACCTGCAGACCTCAGTGTGAAAAACTCAGGTCTACACAGTGCACGTGAAAAATGTGCAGTTAGTCATCTCCGATTCCACTTTTTCTGCCTTATCTGCAATGGGTGGGGAGAGAGATCACACCAAGGGTTACAGCTCGCATGCACTGAAATCAAACACTGCAACTAAATGACCTCATAGGGTGTGTTTCATCCTGCATTTGGCAGACCTCTGACCTTTTGGTGAGAATCAACCATGCTGATCAGTTGGAGAAAACATTCAGCAGATGGGCCCTCCTTAATCTCCTGCTACACACTCGAGCACAGCCAGATAACAGCAGTCCCTGGGGATTGCTCGGCCCTTAGCTCTGTGCAGAGTGGGCTCTTAGAAGCAGAAGCAAAAAGCCTTTCTTTGAGGTACTGGGGGGTTTCCCAGTTGGTTTTTTTCCCCCAGTTTTCCCCGTGTTGCTCCCCTAGTCTGTTGGATGTGTGTTCCCTCTCCCGACACTCATCTAAGATTTTGGAATGGTTAAAATGCATGCCATGAGCACGGTAGCTCTCAGGTAAGACTGGGGACATGCTTTCCAGAGTAACGAGCATTTAAATCACTGTGTCTGATGGTTTAACTCCTGAAAACAGATTATCAGCTTCTCAGTGCATGTAGTGCATGGCTTTGAAACATCAGTGGCACAAACTGGTTTTATTCTTTACTTCATATTCTTTGCTTCTTTATTGACATGAAACAAATAAACGTTTCCATTGTTGGCAGCATCGGTAAGGAAGGCATCAGTAGCTACAGTGCTGAAGAGCTGTCCAACCCAAATTCAAGCACGGTGTCTTCAGAGGTGACAGGACAGAACATTATCTTGCACAAGCAAGGAGGACAAACAGACTCTGATTTCTTAAAGCACTCTGCCGAAGCAAGAGAGAGAATCCTGCCTGTCCCAGTGCCTCTTGCAGACTGCGCCAAAGAACACGTCACAGGCAGCAGCGACAAGTTACCCACCTCCGATTACAACAGAGCAGTGCCATCACCAGGCCCAGTGAGTGAGGAAGAAGAGGGATTAGCACGTGCCAAATCTGTAGACAGAGGGCCAAAATGTGACAATACTGCTGCCTCCTATACAAAAAACAGTGAGAAGGAGCCCAGAGTCCCAAGCCTGGAACCCAGCCCTCCCTCTGCAATCACAGAAATGCAAGGAGTCCCACAAATGAGTGAATTAGGACCTCTCTGGCAGAGTGAACAGCTGGGTGGCATGAGGGAGCCACATGTCAACACGTTTCCCCAGGGTAAAGCAGCAGCAGATTATTTTACTGCTCAGGAGGCCAAGCAGGAGCGAGGAGTTTTGGAAGTAGGTCAGCTGCAGGCAGTAATGCAGCAAGGTAGACAGGACACAGATGGTGGAGAGGGTCTGCTAATGAAAAAGGAAACCTTAATCCTAAATTATCCAGCAACAGGAGGCTCAGACAGTGAAAAATTTGGAGCAATTGTGAATGCTCAGGGCTTCACTGCGATCAGTGAAGTCTGTAATATACAGATGGGGGCTGGAACAACAGCTAAAGGGAATGAGGCAAATCCAGCCCTATCTGTAAGCAAAAGGAAGCAATCAGAACCCTGTACTTTAATGTCAGAGTTGCCTTCTAACCCTCCAAATCTCTTCCTGGTACCAATGCCTGAAGAGCCTTTGAGGGAATATGTGCCTGGAAATGACTCTCAAGATCCACTGAGGAGTGAAACAGTGAAAACAGCCTCTGAAAAAAACAAATCCATTTTTCAAAGAGAGCTTCAAAAGGAGGACGAGCTTGTTAGTGCCGAGCATTTCAGTACGCCTTTATCATTTAAGCAAGAGGAAGAAGAAAAATCAGCTGTCACAACTGAAAGCCCAAAGGATGAAGCCAGTAGCAATGAAATTATAAAAGCTGATGATGTGTCTAGAGAAAGCACTGCACTTTCTGAAACAGAAAGCATTATCAGTCCCACCAAGGAAAATTCACTGGTAGATAAAAGATTACTACTGGAAGAATATGCATTAAGTACTTCTTTGAGCAGATCCACAGAGCTGTATCAAAAAGAAGTTGAGGCAGATGTAAGAGGAGAAAAAAGTGGAATCAGAACAGAGGATGCACAAATGTCAGAAACCAGTGAATTACCTCAGGGCTCAAGTGGGGCAGGAAGACAACTATTGAGCTCTGTTAGCAACCACCACCAGGACATGGAAAAGATCCACTTGGAACACAATCCTGAAGAATTCAGCCTTTGTGCAAACACTTCAACAGGTCACGGAGAGGAAGAAGGTGAGGGAAAGCCTCTGAATTTAGACAGTAACTTGAAAACCCCTGAAGGCAATTCACAGTCTCTTGGTTGTAAACCTGAACAACAAATGAGTGAAGAGCAAACAGCTGCCCTGGATGACCTGGAGAACAAGCTCATGGCTGCACCACAGTTTGCAGGGGAGGAATGCCCACGGAGTTCTGATTGCTTTAACACTGAGCCAGAAGGCGAAACTTTGGGCCAGCCAGGCTGTGCTGGGGCTGAAAAGGTTTGTTTGGACGGTGCACACAGTTCACTGCTTCTCCACCCTGGGAACAATCATATTAAGCAGAGTAAGCAGGATGAATCCTGGGAAAAGGCTTTTGCTAGAGAAACTGTGTTGGAATCTGAACGCAAAGCTGAGAGTCAAGAAAAGCTTGAGAGCTCTGGCAAGTCAGGAGAAAATGCAAAAATGCCCAAACTAAAACTTGATCTCCAGGGCTCAGAGAAGTTGGCAGGGACTGTGGATCGCAGGGCTGTACAAACCAAGGAGGCCTCTCAGGCTCTGGAAACCAAAGAACAGAACAGTCACATCCCTGAAGTGCCTTGCTGTGGTCCAGAGCACGAACCTGCAGCTGCACCAAGCAGTGCTGGGGATGGAAAAGAAAATGAGGAGAAGCACCAATCTGCAGTGAGAAGTTCCCTGGAGGACAAGGATTTGGCACTGAGAAGTGAATGCAAATGGGACGTGCCAGTGCAAGCTCAGCTGGAGCAAGTGGCTGCAGAAAGTCACAGGGATACTCAGATGGTTTGTTCAGAACCCCCCCAGGACGCAGTGGGTGCTTCAGGACTTACTGCTCAGCACATGGAAGGGGGTGACAGCCACATCACTGCAAACCACTGCCCCTCTGAGAGCAACAAGTGCAGCTCTGGCACCCCGGAGGGCAGTGCCAGGGAGGTGCAGGAAAATGCAGGTGTTCCAAGTGCCCTTCCCCAGGCAGAGCAAGCGGAGCAGTCGCGGTCTGCTGCTGGTGTCACTGGCTGGAGTTCAAACACAGCACGTGAACAGCAGGAGCACCAAAGCAGTCTGACAGCTGCCACAAGAACAGATGAAGGGGAACACAAAGAAAGGGCACCACAACCTGAGCGGCCCTCGGACCTAAATAATCACAGCAACATAGCACAGATACCTCTGAACATTTCAAACAGCCCTGATAAAGAATCTACTGGGCTGGGTCCAGCACCGCCCCAGCGTGACTCTGAGAGGGCAAAAGAACAGGCCAAGGATAACAGCACTGCTGAGGAAGTGGGCAGCAGCAAACACGGGCGAGGCATTCCAGGTGTGACCACGCTTAATATGCAAGATCGCAAGGAGCAAAACAAAACCGATCTCCAGGCAGAAGAAAACTGCTGCAGTAAGCAAAACTCAAACAAGCCTGAGCAGGGTAATAGTTCTTTGATCTCAGCTAGTCAGCATGAAGCAGCATGCCAGAGCAATATGTTTTGTAAAGAATCTGACAGGAATGAACAGCCAGGCAGCGTGTGCAGGATGGAGGATAATACCGGTGAAAGCTGTGCTGCTGCTATAAACACTCTTCCAGGGGCACAGGATTCAGCAAGTGCCACTAACACATCACAGGGTTTGCCAAGTGATACAGAAATAGCACATACTTCTGATAATTCTGAGAAAAGTGATCCTCAAATATCTCATCCAGAAACTCAAAGGAAAATGCCATTAATGGCAAAAAACTCAGAAAATATTCTGACTGCTGATGGGGAAATCATCCAGAAAGATGGAAACATGGAAATATGTTGTGAGGACGGCACTTCTGTCACAGAAACAAGCAATGTGAAGCCTGACAAAAGTCCAGAGGCACAAGGATCTCCTTCACCATTACAGGCACACGGGGAAGTAATTCTCACTGATAAATTGTGTAAATCCGGCTGCATTCAAAAGACAACAGAGCAGCCTGATTATTGTCAAGCAGATTGTACAGCCCTCTCCACCCAGCCCTCTGCATTCAGCCATCCCAGCCAGCAACCTGGAAACACCACAGATGAGGGTGCTGGGGGGGAATCACTAAATAGTGAGCTGGAAGTTGTAGCATGCCAAAACACCTTAGAAGGTAACTCCCATTTGCAGGTTCCTGCAGGTCCTCAGGTGTCAGCACACTTAGGTCCTTCACCCAGGGCAAGCACAGGTCAAACAGCCAATTCAGAAAACAGCTCTGTGGGAGGTATGTGTGTGGGTGAAAAAGACTGGCCAGACCAAAGTTTTCAGGGTGATGGAGACAGAAGTTTCACCCTGCCAGAGACTTTAAATGTAGGGCAGAGAACTGGAAACTTATCACAGTTCAACTCTGAGAAGCTGAAGAAAGAGATCTCTGCAATTAAATCCAAAAAAACAAAAAGTGAGGTAAACTTCAAAGAACAGCAAAGTGACAGTTCAGCAGAGTCTCTGTTAGCTCTCCCTACTGCAGAAGGGAAGCTACTGAGCCTTTCATCATCACAAGAAGGCTGTAATGAGGAAATTGCAACCAATATGTGTGTAGATGACAAGTACGGTAAGATCTTAGAGAAACCTGGGAATTCAGAAAAAATGGAAGAGCTTTCAAAAGAGAATAATAACATAACCAGGGCAGACATCAGTATTTCTGAGCAGTCTGCAGAGAACTCCAGAACAGAGCATGAGGCTCTGACTTGCAGCTCTCTGGACATTGGCTCCAGCATCCCAGACTTCAGGGAGCACATCAGTCAGATATTTAAAAAAACTGTCCACAGCACACTGAGTGCTGAATTACCCCAACTTTTGCCTGAAAACCATGCAGGCTCCAAGCAGAGTCCAGTGGCCAAGGATACAGCAGAACTCCGTGGTGCTGAGAACTTTTCAGAACCAAACGAGGCGGGCAAAGGAGCTCCCCAGGGCACTTCAGAAGCAGAGGGGCAAGAGTTATCTTTAGCTACTGAGGCTTCCTGCAAAGCTGCCGAAGGCAAATCTCTGCAACAAGAAAACACCGTGGCAGAGCTGCCACCAGCAAGTCTGCGGGACACTGAGGAGAACAGGCAGCCCAGTAGCTGTTTGAAAGCAATCCCTAGCTTGGATGGAGCTGCACCTGCTGAATGTGCTCTGGAAAATCTGCAAAAGCCAGACAAACCCACTGAGAGCAGTGAGATGGAAAGAGAGGAAGGCGTGTGTGCTGGTGGCGTTGATCCTGAATCGCTAATAAGCTTAGAGATAAAGAAGCAAGGACCGGCTTCATTTGATGGGGCAGCAGCTGAGAACTTCCCTGTTTATTCCGGCAGTCAGCAACGACCCACTGGAGCTGTTACCTCTGCAGGCAATGTACAGCAGAGGGACGTAGAGGATGCTGCTGCCACGGAGGGAAATAACTTAATTACAGGGTGTGATGCAGAACCAGTTTCATCTGAAGAGGATGTAAGCCTTCCTCCTGAAAAGTGCCAGCATCCTAAGCCAAATGAACAGGAGAAAAGCGAGTACGTTGATCCAGACATTGCCCAGAGCATCTCTGACATGGCAGCTTCAACACTTGTCCCGGGAGGATCTTACAGTCACGAAAAATTGTCAGGCAGTTTTAATGTGTCACCTGAGGAAAATCGGGAGACACACATCCACAGTCATTTCATGCATGGCATCAAGTCTCAGAACGGCATGCAGATGATACAGGACGGTACAGTAAATAGGAAATGCTTGGAAACATCGGAAAATTCACAAGATGCACAGCAAGAAAAGAAGGTGACCATGCATGGGTTAATAGATTACTTAAAAAATGAAGTAAGCCAGGATGATTGCTTGCAGACTGACTCTCAACTAGAATCCAGGAGTATGACTGAGGGAGATGCCAAAGAGAACAGTGACACAGTGTTGAGCATGGCAAAGACAGGTAACGAGAAAACTGGAGACATCCCTGGAACAGGTACTGCAAGGATGTTAGTCACTGGTGAAGGTGACTTAGCCATAAACACGAGCACTGGAGAGCAGGAGGCAGACCTGTACAAAAATCACTCCCCAACCCTGCCTGTGATGGAGCAGGGTGAGCATTCTGCACGTGCAGATCTCGCTGCTGCTGAAAATCAGCCGAGCGGGATGAATTCACAACATGAAAACTCACTTCAGGATGCCAAAGGAAACCCCTCACCGCTTGCATTAACTGAGCCCGAGAACCCTGACCTCAGTGAACTTCAAAACACGGCTGTGGCAGGACTACCTACTGCAAGGTATTTACTTTGAATTACTATGAGGAATGGTTGTCAGGGCCCCGGGGCTGGATAGAGGTACAATTTTCCAGGCAGGTACCCGTTGTCTGGGTGGTTTGGGAGGGCACAGCACTCGCTCTGTTCTTAAATGTACCTTAAATATATGTTGCTTCTAAATGTGGACTATGTGGAAAAAATAATTTGTAAGGACAGAGAGGTCCTAAAAGCTGAGGAGCACAGTTCTTGCCTTTTCCATCTGCTGGTCCAGATTCATGTCTTTACCCGTGTGGATTTGCTTACACTGCCACTGTTCACACCTCATAGCCTAAAGTTAGGCATACAAATAGCACTTCCTAGCCTTAAGTTAGTAGACTTTTGCTTAAATTTGGGTGACCCAGTTAAATGAGACCTGCAGCATTCACAAGGAGTGCAGTATTTAAAAACAAGCCTATGGAGTAACCCAATTACTCACTCTGCTAGTTGTCTGGGCCTCCCTCTTATCCTCCCCTACAATATAATTGCACTGACAGTGCCTTTGATCACTGTGTTATTCAGTGTTTCTAATGACATGGAGTTGTTTCTGATGTGAATTCTTCTGAGCTGGGACTTGGGGAGCCTCAGAGTTGCCTTTCATTTTATTTTTATTTATTCTCCAAACCTAGCAGTAACTGCTTTAATAAAGTTAAGATTCTTTTTTTCTCTTTTAAGAATCTCTACTTTGCTGTCTGAATTCTTAGTCTGATGTGCAGTTAATTCAAAATAATGATGATCTTAGAATAAGTGCTTTCCATTTATCTCATCATGTCACTGCTTCCTCTGTAACCTCAGCAATTTCCTTGTACACTGTCCCTCTCCTTCCCATACTGAGGAGGCACCAACAGCTGTAACTGCTGAGACAACAGCAGAGAGAAGGGTACAAGGGTACAGTGAAAAGCTGAACCATATCAGACAGTATCAATGAATGGTCTGCAGAGATGGAATCTTTCTAAGTAATACCAAAAATTTCTGTGATACCAACTGAGTAAGGAGGGGAAAACATTTCAGTGCCACATTCCTTTAAGGTTAAGATAAAAAAAAGCATATTGTAAGTGAAAATACCTGAAGCATTTCTGTTGTTGTGAGAATGTCAGGAAGTTCTTCCTGCTGTATGTGAATCTGGGATGGAGGCCGACTATGATGTAACTGTGTGAGCAGAATGTACATTAGAAGAATATTAGAAGTGTTGGAAACCGGGGCAGCTATATGACTTTCCCTTTAAGGACCTGTCTGTAAAGGGACAAGGAAATTAGACCCTGTTCTTCCTCTCTAGCTTTTCCTTTCTGTTTGTTTCCCTTTATAGGATGGGAAGCTTCACAGTGGGTAGCTTTGAAATTCCCAAACAAATTGCTGGCATGACCTAGCTCAGGAGCCATAAGGGACACGGGGAGTGCATGCATGTGTCTGTGCATGTGTCCCATATCAGGGCGGGTATCACACTGTGAATAAATACCTGTGCTCAGCAGGGCAGGGTTCTTGAAACAGCTGCTGACAATTCACGGAGTAGTTGCTTAACGCTTGCATATGCTTCAAGAATTCATTATCACCTGTTTTTCCAGCATGAGTGTTTGTATCAACAGGCAGCTGCTGCTTTTGCACTGTGACTGTCCAAAAGGCTGAAACACCGAGGACTGTCAGAGGTACAGAGGAGCCTCTGCCTTCGATCAGGCTTGTTTCTTAGAGGAAAATTGATTTATAAAACAAAAGAGAAGCAGAAAGCATTAGTTGAGCTGGCCGGGTTGTCTTCATCAGGTCCAATACGCTGACCAATCCAGTTTTCCTCTGAGACTGGAACTGGTTTTGTATCATTAAATTTCAAGGTGCGTTCCATATGCTGTGTAAGCAAGTCACAACACTTATTGCTGCAGAGTGGGGTGCAGTGGTTTATTGCCCTGGCATCCTTACAGGGGATAAACTACTATAGCCATGCAAAATAAGGGGCACGTTTCTAAGAGCGGACTGTGGGGACGCGGACCTGATGGAAAGAACTGCAGGGAGGAAGAATCCTCCCCAGCCCTCAAAATATATAGCAGTTAGAAGTATATTGTATTTAGGGGAAGGAAGAAGGTTCTGAATAATTTCAGCATTGTTTTCTTCCCCCTCCACTTCTTTTGTACAGTTTCATCTCTTATATGATCCCTTATGCTGAAACCCCCCTGAACTGTGTGTGAGGGGACAAAGTTGTGTGATCTGACTCTTAAATCCTTGTTAGGATTTCCTCCTGTAGAGGAAACAGAGGAATTTCTTCCCTTTGTGGCTATGCACTGGGAGGAGGGTGGTCTTGAGACGAACAGTAGATCCAAGCACTGCCTGCAGCAACTCCTGCCCCCACCTCCTTTAGGAGCAGAACTCTGGTCAACTAATAAGGAGAGCCCTTATGTCTGAGGGCAATGGTACAGCACCAATGACTTCCCTTCAGTAAAAAGGACGATTATTTTTGGAAAGGAGGTTGTGGCTGAAGCAGTAGCCTCACTTTCTCGTGGAAGTATAGCTGTGCTATTTGCAAGACAAGGGTTGGATTTTAGCAACACTGTCAGCATCGAAAAGGAGTAAAAAACCCCCAATTTTTTGATGGGTTTGATGTTTTTAACTCTCTCTACTGAGCCTGTAGCTGAAAACCTCTGTTCCTAATTGTCACATCTGGGCATCAAAAGGTCATTCTCCCCACTTGCTATTGGGCATCCAGCTGCCTCATTTTACTGTCCAAGTTTTACTAGGAAAGGAAGACCAGGAGTTGAGCTGGTTTTTCTTCTTTTGCAGTGGATACCCACACATCTGTAATGTAACCCACACATCATCTTTCTTTTATGGAGGGATAATGGGGGTTCCTGTATATACAGGGAGTCCTTGTGTCCCTGAAATGCCCATTTGCATCATGGCCTGTGACAGATGTTGAACAGAACATGGAACAAAACTGGAAATGATGGCAAAATTTTAGGGATGTTTAGAGGTACCATTGATTTTTTTGATAACTTCTTGTAGTTAGGCTGGCTGGTACATGCAAACTCTTGGCAAAAGTACTGAGAGAGCTTTTTGAAGGGGAGATGGTGAAGCCATTCCCAGATGTGCATCTGTAAGGTACAGAGAATACATTGCACCGTTCACTGATTCACTGGTTTGGGGAAAGGCTCAGCTTGTTAACAGGCCTGTGGGTGTTCCAGGCTCTCAGAGATGCTCCCAGGCTCAGCAGGGGCAGGCTGTGCAGTGAGGGAAGAGCACAAGGAGCCATAAACATGCTGCAAGCAATGGCACCCATGTTTTTGGAGACTGGAGAGTTCTGCTGCATTGACTCACATCACTGATAAATCTAAACAACATTCTTATATGGGAAGTACATTGCAGCAGCTGGCATCAGCAAAGGTACTTGAAAAACATTCTTTGTGTCCTATGCACAGGTCAGACAAGATCTCTAAAGCTGGCCCAGACATTCTTCTGGATTTGCTTCCTACTTTGTTCTTGCCATCAAAAATTGGCAAATTCAGTAACTCCAAAAAGAATGTTCACTCCTTAGTAAAGACTGACTTGGTCTTTTTTTGTCTGCTTAACAAATACTGTATTAAATATTTTAACAGTCTTGTGGCTGAAGGAGGGAACTTAGAACTGTTTTTCACATCAGTCAAGTGGGTTTTGAGCACTAAGGCTTTGTGTCATTAGCATCTGGAAACAAGAGTCTGGAGTTAAAAGGAAACATGTCACAGCAGTGATTATGCAGCTCTTTATTTCCCTATTTTTTAACTTCAAAACTGATTCGGGTGTGCAGCATCTCAGGATCACAGAGCAAAGGGGAGAATAGCTGGAGGTGATTTACACAAAAATGAAATGCACAAAATTAATCGGTTGATTTGTCTCTCCTGGCCTTCTCCCTTTGCATCTGAATTCTTTGTCTTTGTTTTCCTCCCATGTAGTGTCATTGTTATCCTCAGTAGGTGCAGCTGGTAGTGCAGCTGTGCTTTTGGAGGTGCAGGTAGCTCAGCCTGCAATGCTTAACTAAAGTTACTGGATGGGGAGTTCTGGGGGAATTTCATCTGTGTGAAGCCTGAGGTATTTAATGTTGGTATTTTTCTATTCAGAAAGAGTAAAATGAGGACAACTTCACTCTTAGACATCTCCCATTGCTTTCTAGGAAGTGAAAGGGAGTTTTGCCAACTCCTCTAATGGATCCCATTGGCTGAACTGACTGCTTATTTAGGCAGCATCTAAGTATTTATAAAATTCATAAAGTATTTACAAAATGCTGATTTGATAGTATGCCCTGTTGTATTCAAACCACATGCCAATGGAAAACTGTGTGTGTGAGACCACACTGGTTATTTCTTTATTTTATTTACTTGTGCCTCTGTTACACAAATAGCAGATCATCTCTGGTCCTGCCAAATTGCTGGTACTTCTTGCTGTCCTGAACACATTGTGTAACACTCTTGAGAACCTGAGCCACATATTTATAAGGTATTGACATGGATGGATGATACATGAGCTTGTTTTCATATATCCTTCTATGTTTCTCAAGACATTACATTTATTAAAGCAAGCAGAGGCATTTGCTAAAGAAATCCAGTTTGGACACTGCAATACATTGTCCAATGTCTGGGCAGTGAGTTTAGCATCAATTTTTGTCTTCTTTTCTCATTATATTAAAAATTACCTTCATATTATTTTCTTTTTCTAAGTAGATTTCCCCAGATGTGTTTTTCAACTTTGCTTCTTCCAAGTAAGCTGCCTGTTTTCTCAGAATCATTTTGGCGTATCTTACAGATCCCCTGTTCTCTCCATTCCAACTCCCTGTCTTCTGGCTTCTTGCAAAGTTGGACACCACGGAGCTTGTTCCGCAGTCAGTCCCTGTTTCTAATAGAATATGCAAAGTAGGATTAGCCCCAGCTTTGAACCCTGTGAGGGCAGCTCTGAGAACAGCAATTACAGACACAGGCATATTCTCCATGACTTGGATGTGGCTTCCTTCCAGTTCCTCTGTGTCCTGGAATACTTGCGTTGCACTAGTGCTTCTTAACAGAGACTGCTCTGGAGACAGGTCTGAAGTGCCAGAACTCCATAGGTCTTGCCTTACCCTTTTCCTTCAGTTTTCCCTCCTGATTTCTTCTGTGTTGATGTCCTTGGAGCCTGTCTTACAATATTGGTCCAGGTATATGGAAGCACACACAAGCATTCCTAATAACAGGAAGGGGTTTTTTTTTTAAGATACTGCAATTCTTTAAAATTTGGGTACTCTGGAAAAGTAAAAAATTGTTACATGGATCTGTTTGGGCCTGTTCATCTACACTCATCTTGACAGGTTAATTCTTACAGTAGAGTCTCTTTGGCCTCTAAGAAGCTCTGCCTCTCAAATTGCCATAATAAGTGTGGAAATGTTAATTGCTCCAATCAAAGGCGTAATTGTTCTGGATTCTAAGGTCCCTCTGAAATGCAGAGTGCCACCATTCTGTGCTGTCGAGAACAACCAGCCCAAATATGTTATGGTAATCTTGCTCTCCTTGCTGAAATGTGCTTGGCATCTCCTCTTTGTTCACCCAGCCTTAATCCTGCCTCTTCCCTACTCTCCCTGCTCGGTATCTGCCCCGCACATCCATTGTCCTCAGTGAAATAACCAGCTGTCCAAAAGTGCCTGAGGACTCCACGAGGTTGTTTCCAATTTAATTTCACTAATTTACTTTTTTTTACCCTGCGTACATTCCTTTGAGGACAGCTGTGTGAGAGAAGGCTCAGGCTGCAGCCTGTCCTGAAGTTGGCAAATGCTGGGCCACAATCTCTGTCCCACTGAGGTGATACCAGCAAAGAACTTGACCCTGAGCCTCTGACAGATCAGCCAGGGTAAATGCTGCACCATCCTGTGATCCTTTTCCACCCAGCCCATCCGACAGGCACTATACCCACAGTTGTCACATTTTGCTTAAATAAGGGGGGTGTCTAATTGTTTCAGCTGATAAAAAAAATCAAATTAGGAAGATAGGGCTCTGTGTAGACAAGCGGGATGTAAATGATTCATTGGCCTGAACTACCTGGTGTTTTCCAGCCTCAGACCTATCAATCTCAGCTTCTCTTTGTACATGGTGCTCTGAAAAACAAGGACCATGTGCTCCATGAAACTCATCAAACTGCTTTTTTAAATTCTTTTCCAGCCTGTTTTTCCTAGCTTCTTTGGCTAATGAAACACAAACAGTGTAATCAATAAAGCCTTTTTTTTTTTATAGGCACTCACTAGCTTATGTAAAATCTTTGGAATTTGTAAGCATGATAACATTGTTATGCTCTCCTAGCTGATAGAAATATCAAAGCCAGCTAAGAATAACTCTGCAGCAGACAGAGAAGATTGGATATGTTTCCTGGAATGAAAGCAGAAAGCATGAATACATTGCTCAGTTTCTAGCAACTAAGGAAAAAAATAAATGCACACTTAAAACTTCCATTTCCCCTCCCTAACAATGTCATTAAATGAGTCAAAACACAGCGTCAGTTTTGCCGAATATTTAAAAGTCTCCAAGACTTTCCTTATCTTATCTTCCCCCCCCCCCCCCTTTTTTTTTTTTTTTTTGAATGCTGTGATGGTACATGAAACTTATGTTGCATCCAACATCCTTCAACTCTTGTTCTTCTGGTGGAAACTCCAAATAAACTTGGTTTGCTGGAGAAGTTATCACTGGGATTTGTGAGGCTTTGGGTCTAGCCTAGGGTTTTCTAAAAATCGATCCTACTTATTTGGAAATTTGCAAAGTGTCAGTTTCCCATCACTTTGATCCTCCAAGATGTAATGGGTTAACATTAAACTTTCCTTTGTTTTTTCAAAGCAGAAGGTTAAGGTAGAAGTCTGGGAATTTTAAGACAAAACCATCCCAAAGCCTCACCAATAAAAATTTCTGGGAAATGCACAACCTAATTTTCAGCCACCACAAATGATGGTTGCGGGCAGTTTTTATGTGGAAAGTAGTGGAAATATAAAGTTCAGGTGTTGTTACAGACATGGTTTGGCTATCCCAGCCAGGCTGCTCTGCAGTTAATTGGGTCTGTGGTTTTGTGGAGTGAATAACCATGAACCTCAGGTTGGGAAATGCAAAAGAGAAACTCCTCTTTAAGTCTAAACAAACTGAAGTACATTTATATGGGTTTGTTGCAAACTGGCCTTAAAAATGGGCGGTAAGTTTTCACAAAGAACAATTTCACATCGCACACAGTTTTTACAAGGGCATGCAAGGATAGAACAAGCCTTGGATTGAAGGAGAGCGGGCTTAGATGGGATATTGGGAAGAAATTCTTCCCTGTGAGGGTGGGCAGGCCCTGGCACAGGTTGCCCAGAGAAACTGTGGCTGCCCCATCCCTGGGAGTGTCCAAGGCCACGTTGGATGGGGCTTGGAACAACCTGAGGCAGTAGAAGGTGTCCCTGCCCATGGCAGGGGGTGGGATGAGATGGGCTTTAAGGTCCCTTCCCACCCAAACCATTGTGATTATATGATCTGCATTTTTAAAAACTGTCCCCCCTGTATACACCATCCTGGTGGATTTTCCTCGCAGCTAACTGTTCCCTGGGAGCCAGCGAAGGGCACGGCCATCCTGGGGGATGTCTCCTGCTCCGAGTCCCTCTCATGAGCACACTCACTGCTCCAGCCCAGCTCTGGCCTCGGGAGAAATCTTTTGCAAGGCTTTCCTTGGCAGCTCTTTGATCTGTGGCCGCCCCAGCCAGCCTGTCCCTGCACCCTGACAGCCACCCCTACCCTGTCATTGTCTCCCCAGCCTTGCTGGGAGGTTGCTTATCTCTTGTTTTCCTGTTGCTTTTCAGCTTGTTTCCCCTCTCCCCCCCAAGCCTTCTATTAAGGCAGGTCAGGCACACCTTAGCATGGTGTTCCTGGAGGGACAGCCTGTCAGGTTCCCTATATTTAAGTAGCAGAGAGCACTGGGAGGCAAGTGGAAATGTTTTTGTGACAAAGGTGGGTTCAGATTGCTTCACAGTCGGTGAAAGGGCTTTGGCACAGCAAGAGACTAAGGAACAAACAGGGAGAGGCATGTTCTTTGAGAAGAATGACCATTTTATTCCAAAAAGGCTAAATTTGGTTCTGTTAGCAGGAACACAGCTAGTCTGTCGCCACGGCTTTGTGCCAGACTGAAGTGCTGCTAGCAAAGAAAATAAAAATTTATTTTAATGAATATTCCTCTCTCCAGGGTCTCCCTCCCCCTCAGGGCAGTTATACCTGCAGAAGCTATTTGTGAAATGGTTTCCAGATGACAAAAGAGGTTAATTCCCCCCAAAATGAGAGGGGAGACTAAATGCTTGTACATGTATCAAAAATCACAGTAACTTTTTCCATGGCTGCTTTCCTACTGCTTGGGAGGCAGGATAGGGGTGAGATGCTCTCCCCAGAAACTTTTAACTCTAAGATTAATCTGAATTCTTGCTGTCAGAGCGGTGCTGCAACCAAGTGAACTCTCCCATTACCATGCATAGTGCTTGCCCTGCAATAAGCCATACCTTGCAGCCCAGGTGATGTTGGCAGTCTACATGGTTTTCACCATTTTCATCCATTACAGTTTCTGATTTGGCGTCTGGGGATCATTTGGTATGGTCTTCTGTTTCCTGTGCATGTATCTGAGTTGTTAAAAGCAGCAACGAGGACACTGAGGGGAAATCCCTGTCTCCTGCTTTCAGACTAGATGTGAAAGTTCTCCTGTAACACAAAATTTACCTGAACAAAAACCCGTTCCCTCCTTTTGCTTACAGAAAATCAGATAAGGGCTAGAAGGAGAAACAATTCAGGAGTTTAAAATAAATAAACATTGATGAATACCCTTTCCCTCTGTGGCCCAGTTCTAAATTGATGCTTTGAGAGGTCCACCAGGTATGATTAGTGTACCCTAACATTAAAAGGAGATGCACAGTCCTGCAAGAGGTTGGACAGAATTCTGAAGAAGAGGAAATGTTAGTTTTGTTACACAAGGTGTGGCTGGCACCACAGTTGAAGAGTCTGGAGGTGTAGAGTCAACTGGGAAACTAACTCAGCTAAATTAAATCTCTGTAACTCCAGCATTTTATCTGAAATATCTCAATTGGGCATTTGGTAAGCAATGAATCTACCAACTCTCTTGCTGTGGGATGGATATCATAGACATTTAACCTATAGTTATAGTATGGCCTGTTATAAACATGATAATGATCTCCCTGGGTAGAGTCTCAATTAATTCCTTGGGTGCTGGCAGCTTGTATATGCAATGTGGTGTATCTCCATGCAAAGACTTAATTACCTGTAAAGCCACTCTTTTGTGTTGTAATAAACCCATAGGAAACCTAAGAGATTAATAAGGGCACACAACTAATTAAAACTGCTCCATTTTTTCATAGGTAAAGAAACCTATGGGAAGGAAGGTAGAGAAACCTCTAAGAAATAAATCCGTAAGAAAGCAGGTAAAGGAGCTTATAAGAAAGCAGGTAAAGAGACCTGTAAGAAAGCAGGTAAATAAATCCATGAGAAAATCTTGCCACTTTAGGAACTGGAACTTAACCCAAGAATTAGTGTAGGAATGAAATGGTTTCGTTTCGATTTAAACATATGTTATTTGTTTAGCTAGAAACACATACAGTTTCAATGAAAGTTGCTAAAAACTTTGCATCCTGAAAACACTTTAAAAGTTATCCTTAAAGCTGGGCCAGACACTACTACTGCCTCTTGAAACTTAAAAAAAAAAACAAACAAAAAAAAAAAAACAAAAAAAAACCACAAAAAGAGTTGCCGCACACATCTTAAAACTTTAGGAGCTATCTGCGTGTGCTTTAAGCCCTACACACACCGTAATTCAATCTCTCCACATCCACCCCTCCGCCACCTCCAGCGGATGGAAACTCCGAAATTCCACCGTAAAATCGGGAAGGGGAGGGGGAGTAAAAAAAAAAAAAAAAGAAAGAGGGAAGAAAACCCACGTGGGAGCCGGTTTTTAGAGGGAGGGGGCTTATGTTCCTCTTTTTTGGCTCCTTTGTTCCCCGAGGTCCGGCGGCGCTGGGATGCCCCGGGGCGGCGGGACGGACGGGGCGCGGCAGCCGCGGCCGCTCCGGCCTTTCCTCGGGGAGCCTCATGGGAGGAGCCTCCGAGAAGCAGCTCCAGGCTCCTATTCCTCGGCCTTTTGTACGCCCCAGTGCTCGCCCGAAAAGAATAAAGTAAAAGCCGCGGCGGCAGCGAGCGGGGTTTTGCCGGAGCGGCGGAGCCCGCCCGGGATGGTGGGAGCGCAGCGGGTCGGGGCTCAGGAGAGGGGCTGGTGCGGGGTGTTGTGTTGGAAGCGAGGATGACTGCGAGGAGGAAAGCTGCTGATTATTTCCTGGCGTTGGTGAGTGGACACTTGTGTGAGGGGGAAAGGTTTTTTTCCCCCCCCTCTTTCTTTTTTTTTTTTTTTTTCTTTTGCTCCTTTGAACAACTTTTGGAAACTTTCTCTCCCGTGCTCCCGCAGCGCTGCCTCCAGCTCTGCGTGAGGATTAACTCTCCTTACCCCCCAAAAAAAACACTGCATGGTTTTGTGGCTCCTGCCGTGGTTTCTCGTTGGGTTTGAGGTTTCTGCTGGAGCAAGGAGACTCTGTCTGTATGTGTTGTTTGTGCTGAGAAACTTCTGCTTCAGGTTTACTAGCTGGAATTTGGAAACTTTGAAATTCTGCAGCAATGACATCAGGACGTGACCAAGAGCCCTTCCGAGGCTCTAAAAGCTGCTCGGTGGTGACGTGATGGGCTTTTTATAATGGTTGACAGTTGTTACAGCAAATATGCTTATTCATCCTGTGCAGGCGTGATTTATACTTCTGAGGCTTTTATGTGGCTTTCTGCTGCCCCTCTTTTAGCTCGTGAAGGAAGTAGTACTGGAACGTGTGTTTCAGTCCCATTAGGTGTTCTAATCTTAAATGATTTTGTTTGTTTAGTGCATTAACTCACCCGAAGTTTTAATGTGACCACAAAGATGTAGCGAAAATAAACAAACGATTTTTTTATATTTTATTGTTATGGCTAAACAAATCAGTGATCAATCCGGGAACACATGCTACAGAAATTAAGGGCTTTCTAAGCAAGAAGGGTTGAGTGAGAGAGGAAGGGCAGGCCCTCAGGTATTGTGTCACTGAACACCATCCCCTGCCAAGATAACTTCTCTGTCTTGTCAGGATTTCCATAAGCAGTGCCAGAAAAGTATAATTTCTGAGAGTGGCTCTCCGTGGTTACACGGTGATGCCCGGCAGCGACAGCGCTCTGCTCCCACTCCAGAGGGTCACTGGGACTTACCTGCGGGGGCTGCCAGCTGCTGCACCCCTGGTTTCTGGGGTTGCTTCTCGTAGGTGGGATGTTGCCTTCAGGAGACCTTTGACAAAAACGCTTTCATGCCTTCAGAACGCAGTTTCTGTGTTTGTTTTCCTTTCTTACCTTGTTAATATGGAAATTTGCAGTAAGAGAAGCACAGCCTTGTGTCCAGAGCCGTGTGTTCCCTCGTGGACTGCTCTCTGGGAGATGCAGGTGGTTCCTGCTGCTCGACCAGGGGTGATGGCAGGTCCCTCCTTGGGGACAGGTGTGACTCAGGTGCTGCCCCAGCCGTGCTGGGCTGGGCTGGCTCTCCTGGGTGCTCGGAGCACCATCACCCAGACCCGTTCTGCTCATTGCTCAAGTCCCACTCAGAGGAAGAGCATGTACATCTCAGGCACTGGAATGATTCCCTCAGGAGCCACTTTTGGTATCCTGGTGGCAGCGTCTTTTTTTTTCCATGAGTGTAGAAATGCTGCCATGCATAATACTGTGCATCAAACTCAGTGGGTTTATTTGCTTTTAATGAACACGTGCCAGTTCATCTCCTGGGTACCCTCCTTACTGAGTTTGCACAGCACCCAGCTCAGCAGGACTCAGCTTGGCCCAGGGGTGCAGGGGGTCCTGCAGTCTAAAAAGTGCTACTGTGAGGCACTTAGGGCATCGTTTCTTCTTCAGAGTACAGGAGGAATTTGAGAGATTTTTCCAAAATCACATATTTAAATACACAAGTCAGTGTTTTGTTGGGTTTGCAAAAGGAAGTGTATTTGCCAAAACTTGATCTTTTGAGTATGAGTGTGTGTTTAGCTGGTAAAAGTAAAACCTTGGCTGTATGTATGCATAGTAACCAGCAAAAGGGACCCCCCCAGTCATCACCGTGTCTGAGCTTTGAAAGTTGCTGCTGATACATGGACTTGCCCTGTGGGGATGATTTGGTTGTATGGATGTCTGCTTAGTTCATCGGGAAATAAAGCCACGTTTTCCATTTCAATCTTAGCATCTCATATTTTTCCTAAAGTTCTGTTGATATTTAAATCCATTTTAAATTACCTCATAAAAAGTGGGGAGGGAGGGGGAGAGAAGAGGTTTGTTTTTTTATTTTTAATCCTTTCCTTCTATCTTGTGCAGTTCTTCTGAGCTGTTCACTGAACACGTTTAGTTTTAGTTTCTGATACCAATAATGTTGATTTCTAATATGAGAAACAGTTTCTTACCTCCTTCTCCACTAAGTCATAGTGACAGGAGCCCCAACACTTCTGAAGAACAGAGATACCAAAGGTGTATAGAGTTACTATAACTGGTTATTGTTGTATTTTCTATACATCAAGTTTATCCCAGTTAATGTGGCTAAAGTATGAGATAAGCTACAAATAAAGTAGAAGATAAAATTAATAGTAAGTAGGAATTAACAAAATGGATCAAGTTTTATGAGGTATGAAGTGTTTGAGTGAGTGAATTTGAACTGATGTAGGTGCTGCTAGATCTCTTTCCAAAGGATTGCAGTGCAAGAACTTACCAGAAATAGCAAATCCTCTCAATATTTTCTTGGGATTAGTTAATAGTTTTTCTTATGTGGGTAAACTGAGGCTCAAAGAATGTCTCTTTGGCCCAAGTTATTAGAAAGCCAAGTATGAAATCTAGAGGCTTTTGTCTGACTTGCTGTACTCAGTGAGCAATGTCTTGTTTCTTGAAGAAAATAGCGGGTGATGAGAGCACTGAGAGCTCAGTCCTGCCTTGCAGTTGTTGGTGCCATTTTCCAGAGATTTCTGGAGTAAGAGCAGGATCTATAAATCGTGCAGTTATCTCATTAAAAGCAACCAAATGTTTGGGACTAGGAGATAGCAGAGTTTGAAATGCCTGTTGGTTTCCCTTGGAGTAAGCTTGGAACTATTGTTGACTGTTCAAAGGGAGCCACATCCAGCTCTCCTGATTGGAAAAACATGGACAGGGAGTAAATGCCAAGACCTGTAGCTGCCTTCTGTCTCCAGCACCAGTGTCAGAACATTTTAAAACTTTCCTATGAAGTTAGGGGTTTAAAGTTTGCATCTCATGGATGTCTGTAGGGGAGCAGCAAACAGACCCACCAGCACACCCAGCCCTCACTGCCTCTGTGTCCACATATGTCAAGTTGTTCTTCTGTGCATATCTTAATTTTTTGCCCTGGTTTGAAACCTTACATGGACTGGGGTCAGACCTGTTTTTAAATGGAAGAAATGACATAGGTTTGTGAAGTTATTTCTCATTCATTCATCGATATTTAAGGACTACTATGGGCCAAGCTTTGCCTGAAACTTGTTATTTGCATATCTGCCTTTTAAGAGTGACTTGGAAAATCTCTTTTCAAGGATAAGTAGAGGTCTTAAAAGTGAGATTGTGAAACTCAAGAGCCTAAGGACACTTGATGGGCAGCGTCTCTCACTTGTGACACACTAATAACAGACTGAACCGCTTGGTCTTTGGGCTGAATTTAGTGTGCTCGCTGCAGCTGTTGGTAAGCAACTGCTTGTTAAACTGTGAAGTATTTTCCTCTGAAAAGTATTTCAGTCATGCTTGTCATAAGTAGAATTTGGAAGTAATGTTATGTAGATCCTCTTCCACACTTGACCCAGAACTCGGGCAACGGAATGGTAAAAGCTTGTGGCCTCTTTGCAGAGAAACAAATTGTCCTAAGAGGCTGGTGGGTGCTGAGGACCGAGCACAGGGACCTGGTGGCGGGTGCCTGGGAGCCCAAGGCGGTTGTGATGCCAAGGAATGTCAGTCGTGGAACTGGTCTGAGCAGCTTTTGGATGGCTTCATTGTTCCCGCCGCACGGAGCAGGGTGGCTTGGCAAGGAGCAGCTTTGCCATCACCTCCCCAAGCCCGAATTTCAGGTTACCTTGTCCATAGACCATGAAAATCGCTGTCCCGGAGTTGGGGGTGCAGGAGGTGTGAGTGGTGGTGGGCAAGCACTTCACTGACTCACCAGGCTGGGGCACAGCAGGACACCAGCTTCAACTCCAGTTTGGGATTTGCTGTGCTCCCCATATGCTCACAGGGAATACCCCGAGTGCTCTGTCAGAGCCGGAACAAAACCTGCCCACCTGCTCCTTTGACTCATTATGTGTGTGAAAAACAAAGCACTGTTGTCAAGGTCTGCTTTGTAAACTCTCGGAGGGGACACCCCAGTTTGTGCCCTGCAAGTCAGCAGTGAGTGAAAAGTGGTCCCTTTATGATAGTAAGCCAGAGGACTTTAGAACCTGTAAACACCTTGGCTCAAAGTTCCCGGCAGCAGGCTGAGCCCTCAGGTGTGGTTAAACCAGAGAACACGTGGACAGTTAATGACTCAGCATTCTAATTGTCTTTCCCATATGAACGTGTTACAGAATCCTTTAGATAAAATATGGGAAGTGTGAGTATATTCAGATGGCAGCCAATAACTGACATTATTATAGCGAAGTTTAACTCTGTTATGTTCTTTGATCCAAAATTAAACTACATAAGAGAATCACACTGGTTCTCTGATTTGAAGTTGGGCACAGTAGTAATCCTGTAGAGTTAAGGCTGCTTTGACTCTGTGCCCCCACTGATGAGCCCGCCCAGCTCCAGGTGAAAGCCAGCCTTGAGCTTCTTGACTGTTATGTGGTTTCTGAGGCAGAACGTCTGGTCATTTCTCCTGTTCGAGCAGCAGCTCGATTTCTCATTTGCTTTTTATAATCAGAATCAAAATGGAGTTAATTTGCTGTTGAATTGTACTGTCTCATTGCTTCTGCAGTTGTAACCCAGCCAAAAATCCAGATAATTTCAGTGCTGTGGGAACAGCAGGACTGTGCACAACAGCAACTTTTATTAAAAATGCCAACTTTCGCTGCCTCCCCTAACACACAAGTCAGCATACACATGTTAAAGTGTCGTGGTTCAGACAGGCAAGCAACAGTCATTCTGCAATAATTCAGCTCTCTAAGGCTGCGTGTCTTTTTTTGCATGTCTTTTCTCTCCACAGCCCTCCTGGGCCAGGTGATGATACACGGGTGGCTTGTCCCCCCGACCCTTCTGAGCAACCCCCAGCTGTTTCTGCGGCGTCTGGAAATGCTGGCCCCGTGGATGCTGCTGAGCTGACTGCACACAGGTACCGTGCACAGCCAGGCACTGCAGCAGCGGCCAGTGCTGGTGGGGGTTTCCTAGCGCTGCCTGAGGAGCTGCCGTCCCTCTCCTTGGGTGGATGTATGTCTGCTACGGCCACTTGCTCACGGGTTTGCTGCCTCTGCCTGTAGCCAGTGGAACATTTGTCAGCAGAAATCTGTACCGGAATTTACATCCCCCTTTACCAAAAGCTTCAAAGGAACATGCTGTTTCCCTTTCCCTCAGATTGTATCACTTCAGCACGTAGGAGGGTCCTGACATGTGCAGGTGCAATATATGCCCTGTGGTTTTTCAAGTGCTTATACTTTCGGGGGATTTGTTTTGGTTTGGGTTTTTTTATTACTATAAGGTAACTGATCCTTGGGCCGTTTTCTGTAATTTTGAGAAGTTCCTTAACAGTATAATGTTAACTATAAAACAGGCCCTGATGGTTATTCAGGTATCTCATCTCTGTTAGACTCTGGCCTTTTTGTCTGCCTTTGCTTGTGCTGGGAAGGGAAACTGTTGCGTTATTTGTGCTGGTGGCAGTGGGGTTGTCAGGATATTTGGGCACATAAATCTGTCTTAACTGCCAACAATAGAGGAAGCCTTGTAGGGTGTGTGTACCCTTCAGTCACTGGGAGTTCGGTGGAGTGTAAACATACACAGTGTATTTAAGCTAGCATAAAATGTGTTAGCTGAAGTCACGATAATGTGCCATCAAAGGCAGAAAGGACCTTGTGTGGTTTGCCCAACCCACCTTAAAAGCTGGGTCACTTTGTTATTTAGCCCATCCTGGTCTGCCATCAGTCCCCAAGCTGGTTAGTCACTGGCTGAGTGAGTCTGTGAAAAACAAACTTCTTCCTGCAGTGGGAGTAAGATGATCTAGCGAAGCTTACGGTGGGAAGCTAATGATGTGGATTTCTTCCAGGTTTTGTAAGGTTTTATTCAATGAGTTGTGTTCCTTTGTTTTTAACAGATGTAATTGGACCGCTGATGGTTTTTTGTGGTTTCTGGGTTTTTTCTGCTAATGGATTGTTGGCCATAGTAGCAAGGCATTTAGAAAAGGGTGAGCCGAGGTGGAGCTGTCAGCTGCTTTCTGAATGCAGAGGCAAGAAGAAAAGACTAACACCAAAAGTGCCAGAAAGATTTACATATGGTCTCTGGACTACAGTCTAAAACAGAAGATTCGTGCCCTTAGGGTGATAAGTTTGCTTTTTGCATAGAAAAAGGCACACAAACTGTCTATGATTAAATGTCACCTTAGGAAACATTTTGGGAGAGCAATCTTAAGAGTGTTTTAATTCACTGCCTCTTGTAAACCTCAGGAATTCACTCTGTTCACATTCTCATCTGGACTTTCAGGTTAATTATATTATACCTTTTCTTTTGATCTACTTCGTAACTTCTGTCTCTAAAAGGCTTTATTGTTGGTGTCTGAAACTTAGTCGGGGTTTCCTTGCTCCATCCCAGTTGTGAGTGCTGGGGCTGAGCTGTGGTTACCCCACCCAGGGGGCTGAGCCCAGTAGGGGTGAGGGCACACGGACTGTGCAGCAACCGCTGGATCTGGCTCTTGGCTCCATATCCTGCCCTGAGGCAGCTGCCGGGATTTTTGCAAGGGTTCAGCCCTAAAATGTTGCAAACCAGAGATATTCAGTATGGATGTAGGTAGTTTTCCAGTTCCTGAAATGTAGTTATCTGGAGTGGGTAGTTCTTCTGTGTTTGTTTGTTTTAATTTTTTGTTTGTTTTTTTCTTAATGCTGTACAAATTAACTATTGTCAATATCGTTTGTTTATCTTGCTCCTTTATTTTGCCTCCTTGTTTGGCTTTAAAAGCCTACCTGTTCTCCTTTCACCTGTAATTGATATCCAGATTATTGTTGCTTGCCAGCCGCTCTGTAAACCTTGCAAAGGTGTCTCCTGGTGTCCCAGGAGTAAAAACCCAGTGCCCACCCCCAGGTGCAGCTGGTTGGGAGAAGAGGGGTTAAATCAATGCAGCTGGACCCCTCCTTTAGCTCTTGTGAGTACTGTCATGGTGCAGCTTTCTCTCCCTGCAGTGACAACACTGCTGGCTTCCCTGTGGTTTGATCAGACCTGAACAGGTAAGAACATAAAGTTAATAGCAAATGAAAGTAGTAGTTTCAGAACACATGGGATTGTGCTCACAATGAGGATCAGCAATAGCAGGACTGGGCTTTTATGGCATTTGTTGTTTTGTGTCATTGCTTTATCCTTCATCAACTATTCACCTGTGTTGTGGAGCAGATTATTGCTTATATAAGTAAAGTGATCATATTAAAGCCATTCCTTTTTTTGGCAATTTCTGTAGAAACACTCCACCACCGCTTTTCAGTACGACTGGATAAAATTCTCTAATGTACGCACATGTAATGTCTCTGTGTGATGCCTGCTGGGTTCCTCTGCACTAGACTTTGGAAATGTTACCAGGGCTACTGAAGAGCATGATGTTGTTCCAGCCTGTCGAGAGTAAAGTACAATTATAAAGTGTTTCCCGCCAATATATTTAGTTATTTACTAATCAGTTCCTTTTGTTTCCGTGTATTTCCCCATCAGGGGTACCACATAATGCAGATGGCGTACACTTTGGCAGGGAAAAAATAATGGTGTATGTAAGGTGGGGGTCAGTCTGTGCTAAATGGCTTCCAGATGGCAGGGCATAGTAGGAGATCAGGTTGTCCCTCCATCTGTCCAGTCAAGAAACTGGATCTTTGTTTTGCTTCTTGAGGATGACTGCCTGCCTCTCTCCTGCTGATAACATATTGATCAGGGACAACATGGTATCATCTGCCCAGTAAGATTTTATTTACAGTATCTACAACGAAGTGCCCTGAAAAGAATTAGGTAAAAAGTTCATTGGCTGTGCTGCCAAGGGTTTTTGTTTAGCAATGAAAGGCCAAGTTCACTCTGATTTGCCAGTACATGTTGCAATAGGAAAAATTTTGGCTAGACACAGCTTTCTCTTTAGGCTGCAGGTGCAGAGCTCTGCAACAGGATTTCTGTGTTATATAAGGAATGTTTGGGTTGGGAAGCAGAGAAGGCAAATAACTGCCCTGGCTGTACAAGACCACAGCTTAGCTCCATGGTCAGAGGTGTGAAACATTCCTGAGCCTGTGTCTCTCTGTTCCCTGCAACTTCCTGCCTGCCTCGTAGGGGGAAGAAACCCAACACACCTGCAAATGCCCAGGAAAAAAAAAGGCAGCTTGGAAAGCAGATACTGCATGAGTTGTGTTTATATAGTCACGCTGTGGGCAACAGGCAGGGCAACCCACCCTGGTCTGTGCTAAGGAAAGCCTCTCCTCTTGCATTTAATCCCCAGCTGAGGTTGTGGAGCTGCTGTGGTGTTTAGTCCAGACCAGAGAGAGCTGTCACAGCTCTGTTGTGAATACTGGGGCATGGAGGCTGTTCTGAACGTGAGCTGGCATGGAAAACCTTGTGTTCCCCTGCACAGACCTCTGTCCCAGCTCCTTATGCACATTGAGCTGTCATGGGGAGTTTACTACTGTGGATCCCCTGTCAGAGGGACAGCACAGGCAGGGCAGTGAGGATCCACAGGAGTGCTCTTTGTGGGAACCCAGTGTTTGATGGTGTAAACGAAGCTTGGAAAGATGAAGGGAAGTTATTTGTGGATTTTGACACATATAGGCACTGTAGCTCATAAAAGTAAGCCCTGTGCTCTGTGAAGGCCAGGGAGCAGAGCTCTTAAAAAAACCCCTGTGTGTTGATAGCAAGTTTTACCTTAGCATTAGGAATGACATTCATTAGTTCAAGTATATATCTGAAAATTGTTTTATTTTATGTGGAAAGACTTACAGGGGAAGCAGGTTGGCATTGGGGCATGGATGAGAGGGGAGCAGGTGCTGCTGTGAGCAGGTAACTGGGATGCCTTTGTGTGCATGACGCGAGTGCCATAATTTTATGTGCCTTTGGTACTCTTGCTTGGCTGGGCCCTCTTGTGAATTGTTTGGGGTTTGCAATTCTTTGTTTCCTCTCCAAGCAGATGTTCAGCATTCGCTTATTTTTAGCAGTTTACTTTTTTTGCTTTAAAATCTTACTTTCACTCCTCTCTGTGTGCCCCTATATAGTCACATTGCCTTTGTGTAGATGGGATGCTGTTACTATATTAGGACAAAGACATTTTTAGCAGAGGATGAAGGCCTTTGCGTGAAAAAAAGGAAACAGCTTGCTTTTAAATCATTATTTATTTATTTGTATTGATGTGACTGAAAATATAGGATGTCTGTCTCAGTGTCAGGCCAGTTGGGACAAACTGGGGATAGGGAGGAAGGAAGGAGTGTGTAGAGCAGAGATAATATCTTAGTAGAAATAACTGGGCAGTTATCCCATATGGCACAAAGCGGCTTCGGGGCTGTAAGCTAATCAAGGTAAACTACTCTGAGAAAGAGCTTTTGTGATCTTAGCACCTTAGTGCACAAGCACTTTGGGAAATAGCTGTTCTCATGCTCGTGTGTAAGTAAAGTTAGGGATGTGGTTTAGGCTTGTCCTCTCTATACATGGTTCTAAAGAAAGGAACAGCCCGTCCCTGAACCTTACTGACTCCTAATCAGTAACACAATTTAGTCCACCTTCTACAATTCCAACGTAATTACTGGGGGAAGGGGAGAGGAAGCTTTAAAAGGAGTGGCTAAGATAGCTGTTTATATTTAGTTCAGGAAACCTAAAAGAAGCTTCTCAGCTAAGGCCTGGTTCCATCAACATTTCCATAAACATTTGTGTCTCTGGAAGCAGAAGCTGCCAGGGGGGAGGCTGTTAGTGTGGCTGCTAGCCCAGGACATCTGTGTCCCTCTGCCCTCAGAGGTGCCCTGGAAGGGACAGTGTGGCGTGACAAGACCCTGCACCTCGTCTGCTTTTGAGACATGAAGTCATTGGTTATTTAGTTCTTTTTCTGCCAGTGGTTTAATGAGTGTGGCCAAGACCAGGGGGAGTTGTGTGGTTACTGCCCTGCTTCTGAGCGTGGCTCCTGTGGGGCTTTGAGCAGAGGGACTTGTAGGAATTAACAAAAACAGCAGTATTACAGTCCCATAATCTTAACATTCATGTAATGAGTTCCAGGATAATTGTTTGTTTAGACAGGGAGAGCTTTTAAAGTAAGAGAATTTTTTAGTCTAAGACTTTAGGGTGGTTTTTTTTTTCTAAGAGACAAGTCACTTAATTGAATGTTTAGAATGTACACTGAGTAGAAAGGTCTGTGTGAGAGCTGCAAAGCGGTCACTAGTGATTTATTTATTTTGCTAATTTCATATACAGTTAAATTCCTCTGGCACTTTATGTTATGGTCTGTAAGAGCTGTCAAAACTTTGCAATATCACTGATTATGTGGTCATGTGAGAAATTCAGTGAAATAAGGTTTGTAGGAGGAAGTAATTTGTGGGAGGTGGGAGAAGGATGGAATTTGCGAGGGGCTGATGTGCTGCTTGTAGATCCAGCCAAAGTTCATCCTGTAAGGAGACTTCACTAAAGCTTCATGGGCACTTCTGAAATTTGTCAGCTTATTTTTAATAACTGTTTTGCAGCACTTCCAAGCCTGATAGCTGCAAAGGAGTTGATAACCACGTTTCTGAGGATGTACCTTTGGCTACAGCCCCGGGTGATGGTGTACCACTGACTGCTCAAGAAACTGAAGGTTTCACAAGGGAAAAAAGGAGGTATTGTGTTATTTCATATCTTATGATACATTTCCACATCTGTACGTCTTTTGCTTAGAAATGTTACTGGTGTTAAAGAGACTGAACAACTTTAACAGGTGTTTTGTAAAGTTAGTTATGTGAACACTTTGCTGCTAGATTTTTGCATCCAAACGTTACACTATCAAGACCTGCCTAATCTGGTATATTTACTCATAAGTACCAGAAGAGGGAGCTTGGGCTACACTGGTTATTGCTATGCTGGTCTTGCTGGTCTTTCCTACTGTTTTTAAATTAATGTTTTTTAGTGTTTTGTTTTTTTTTTTTTACCCAGTGTTTTCCTTTCTTGAAGTTCAGTTTTGGGGGTTTTTGCTTGGTTGGTTGGTTTGTGTTTTTTGGTGAAACTGTGCAAGATCAAGTCATATTCAAGAGAACTGCTCTACTCATTCTCCTTCAGGTTCTGCCAGCATCTTCCCCACTCCACACTGTTGATTTGCACTGTTGTTGTCAGTAGTGAAGGAAGAAGTTCAGCTCTCGCTGAATAAACGTTGTGTATTTTGATTTCCAAGTTAAACGTTTCACTGCTCCATGTTTGCACTGTTTGTTGCCAGAGTATTTGATGGATGGCCTAGGGCATTTTTTGCTTGGAAAACCCCCAAATTAAGTCATAGAATCACAGAATGATTTGGGTTGGAAAGGACATTAAAGATCATCCAGTTCCAGCTCTCCCATCTCAAATATAGTCGAGACAAGACATGTTTGGATATTCCTGTCAGAGCTTCAGCTGACGCCTGTCTGTGGGTGATTAACCGGTCTGCTCTTGTGGCTTGGCAATAAAGGCCTGCCCTTACTGTGACATCTATTAATGGAAAAGGTCACAGCACAGCTGAGAATATGAAATGGGCACTCCCTGGAGAACAGCATTCTCCACCCCACCAATAGGGATTGGCAGGTTGTGACAAGTAGGATACAAGACAGGAGACACCACGGGAAATACAGTTATTCCACTGAAGCTCTGTTGAGAAATGTCAAAAGATGCTGCTGTCAGCAGGAGGATACTCTGAATCATGAATTAAAATGTACACAATAGACATGTGTCAGCTGTGGAACAGTGCATGAATAGCTTTTAGCAAATGCTGCTGGAAGAGCTATCCACAGTATAATGTCTAGGAAACATGATGGTTAACAATTTGTTTTAAAATTTGATCAGAGAATGGTGTCCTCACCTGTAGGGTGTGTGCTGCTCTAACGTGGGCTAAGTCTTTCTGTGTAGTTTTCCTCCCTGGTGCTGCACTGGACCCACATTGATTGACCTGTGTATTGTTGGTGGGGAACAGAAGTGTTCAAAGGCCTGTTTTGTGTGCGTGCAAGTTCTGTCACGTGGAAAGAATTTTCTGAGTTGAAGGGTGGATGCAATGGTCAGTGTTTAGAACTGGAGAGAAATGGGCAGGTGAAGTTGTAAGTTCGAAAATACTCACCCTGAGATGTTGCCTCTTTCCAGAGAATCGTTTGAACTTCACAGATACCCTGAACTGAATTTCACATTCTGTGAGTGCTTTAGTGTGGTCACAAATGGCTGTTGTTTACAAATCCATATTGAAACCACCAAAACATTTGGTATTTTTTTTCCCTTTTCGCTAGAATTCAGATTCAAAGAGAGGAGAAATTATTTTAGAGCTCTGCAGGCAAGCAGAGATGCTGTGCTCACATATTTAGGTTGGCTTGTGCCTCTGAAGTTTCTGTTTTGTTTTGGTATTGATGTCTTGTGTTTAATAATGTAAGTATTTGTGTGCTTAAGAAACTTTTGAACAGGGTGAACAATGGTGTAACTAAGTAGAATCATAGAATCATCCAATGGCTTGGATTGGAAGGGAAGGTTTGTAACATGCACACAGATTTTTACAGATCTTAATGGAAATTAAGATGCACACAGAGGTGAGATTTAGAGTTGTCTGTGGGACAAAAGATAATTCTTGCATTCTCTTGAAAAGCAAATATATTACTGTCCAAATAGCTGTTTGCTGTTATAATCGGTTCCTTATGCAAATGCTTCTGAGACTATCTTGCATTTTTATGTGATTCATGTGGATCAAATCAAATCAGCCATGGAAAATAATAGCCTGCAAATTGAGTTATGTTTCACTTTGTCACATTTATGGCAAGTGCCTGGCAAGGTGCTGAACTTCTGCAAAGGCTCTGCCACTGCATGGTTTTCTGCAAAATGGATCCTCGAGGCATTTCAGTCTCCTCTGTGATTGTCATGGCCACATTGTGAACTGTGCCACAGACTTGTTACAATTTGGGAGAAGTGCTGAAATATTGCTAGAGTAACTGATCCTGACGGGAGCCCTGTGGACAGAGCTGGAAAGGCTCTGGAATGTTGATCGATCCCTTTGTCCTGGAAGGAAGAGAGATGGATATGATCTATTCCGTAGAGCAAAAAAACAAGTGCTGGCTTTGTGCATGTGCTCAGTGCCTGCTTTCAGAGCTGCACCTGTGATGTTCTGTGTGGCTGATGTGGATGGAGAGGTGGGTCCTCCTTGTTGTCAGGTGCAGGGTCAGATTGCTTTCAAAAGTTAAACCAGGTTGGAGTTGGATCGTTCTGGGAGACTTTGGATGAACAGGGAACTTCTGCCTCTCTCTGAAATTAAGTACGCATTTCTGTCTCACCTAATTTTCCTGAAATGGGCGCGGAACCAATTGGAAGCACAGCAACGAATTTTTCTGAAAGCAAAAAGTCAAAACAGTCTTTACAGAAAGCTCTACTTTCTGTGGGGGAAAAAAAAAAAGCTCTTTCTGTGTTGTTGGTTTCCAAAGCATTTCATAACACTTCCTTGGGAGGAAGCAAAGCTGAGTAATTGGTGTCACACAGAAAAACAGGATAAGCTTGATGACTTCTGGGTTTTATTTGCTTGATCACGTGTTGAAAACAAGTTTTCTGCTTTTGCCCATCTTTGGAGAGGCTAAGGAAATAAACTAAGGAAATAAAAATCAATGTATTGCCTTCATTTTTGACCAGTGCTGATAATCCTAGCCTGAGTTGCTTTTAATGATGTAATCGAAACCAAGAAGGGATTAAATGGCATTCAAAGGCACAGGGTTTTTTTCCTTGAGGAAATTCAACCCTTTTGAAAGGAATGTGTTACTACATTAAGTTTACAGGTGCACTGAACAAGGAAGATGAGAAATAGAAGTGAAGGATACAAGTGCAGTGTCAAGGCCTCTTTCTTTCCAAAGTGTGGGGGTTTGTGGGGTTTGGGGATGTTGTGCTGTTTTTTGTTTTATTTTGTTTTGTTTTGAAGAAAGGTGTAGTTCTGTGAGTTTTATGTATATTACGTGAACTGGATAGTAGTATAGCTCTAGTGTGTGTCTGGACTGTCTGGTGCACAAGGGAAGTGTTTTTTTACAATAGCAACAGAATGAAGGCATCGAAATGAAGTTGTTTAGGTCTTGGAAACTAAAACCCAAGGAGTTTTGTTGAGGCTTTGTGGTTGATACTGTGAAAAGCATTTACCGTCTTCTCAAACACACCATCAAAAATAGATATCTTCAACGTAACCAGCCAGTCTGTAACAAATGGACAGGAATGAGCCACACTCCCGCTCTTCATTCATTTCCTCCGTCCCAGGTTTTTAAAGGAGATTGTCTCCTGAGTGATGTGTTCAGAACCGCTCAGCCCCAGGCGGGAGGATGCTTTGTGTTGCTCAGTGTAGATCTCTTCAGCCCATTACTGAGTGATGGCCCCAGCTCCTGGGATGTGTGCTGTGTTTCGAGCCCTAAACGTTGTGGACTAAGTGCGTTTTCTTGTAGCTGATTGTGGGATTGGTGTGGTGGGGTCCCCAGGCAAGGAGCTGCATCCTTCAGGCTTTTCTGGGAGAACCTCTGATTTGGGGGGGTGGGGGGAAGGGGGAAAATCCTGTGTATTGTATGGGCAGGGTGCCCAAAGACCCCGATGCTGTGTGCTGGCAAAGGACAGCCTCCCTAAAACAGCAGCAGTTCAACAAACAGCTTCCAGTAACTGCGTTTTTAAAAGGCAGAGCATTAATGGATGTTTGACAGAAGTGGGAAATGTCACCTGTTTTCTAACCATGTCTTTGTTGAGAATTTTGACTCTCTGGGGTGCACTCTGCCTGCGTGTTTGCTCAAAGAGAGCAATTATTTGTGTGTGGTGAGAAGCTTCTCTCAGGATGTGGCAGTGGACGAAAGGGCAATGGCAGCCCCCTGTTTGCTTGTTATTACTGTGTATTTTACAGCTTCCCTCAGGCTGTATATGGTAATTTCCTTGCTGCTAGAACAGGTTCAGCAGCATGAAAATGAATATGTCATTACAGTAATTAATCCATCCACAAGGAGTTTTGGAATGGCATTGATCATCTTGCATCCTACAAAGCTGTGGCAGTACAGGTTCAAGAGAGATTACACACACCTGGCTGGGGTTGCTGTTCCTTGGCACTGTGGCAAGCTCTGAGGGTGCCAGAGGACCTGACAGTGCCAGGAGGGTGGAGAGTGTGCAGGGGGTTCACCTCTTGTCCTACAATAGGTATTACATGGGCTAAAACTGTTGGGTCGGGTGTATTTTGTATTTCTCAATAATCACTGTTATGCTTAAATATGGCCTGTGCTTTTGGGGCACTCTGCCCCTAAAGCTAAATCTTCTAAAACCAAAAGCATAAAGAAATCCTTGAAAAGTACTGAAAATACTTCAAGTTTGTGTTAACTCTTACAATGAAACTGAAGCTGTAAACTGACTTCTTTAAGGAATCATTTGACCACCCATCCTTGGCAGCCACAGCAAAGACATGCAGCAGGCAGGAATACTCTTCTGGTCTGATTTCTTCATCCTGCATTTTCATAATCTGATTCTTCACTTAGACCCTGAGGCCAAGAGACCTTTGGATTCCGCTTCCCAAAATTTCCTGCAACAAGGTGCCCGTGGAGAGCGTTATCTGCTCTGATCTTGTCAGCTGAGGGCAGGTGCCTGAAAGTGCCTAAAAATGTCAGTTCCCCCCCTGGCATTAGGCAGCTCCTTTCCTAGCCAGCCTGGCTCCAGCTGTTGTAGGGATCTCACACCTTGGGATGTTTAAAGGCTTAGGAAGAGGTATGGCAGGAAGATGAGATCCTGTTGTTTGTGGTGGTGGTTCTGCAGCTCTGGCACGTGGAAATGTCAGCAGAGCTTTGGGCATTTGGCTCATGGACATGGTCTGCAGAGGCATAGTCAGCAGTAAAACAAACTCCCTCCTTTGGTGTGGTTATACTTGTGCTCCCAGCCTGAAACCCAGGCCAAAAATTTGGAAAACAGGGATTTAAAGTTTTGTTTGTGATCCAGGGAATTCAGGCCTCTTTCTTACAGCAGTGGCAGGATACAAATGCAATCCAAAACTGAAGTGTCTGTGCCTCAGCAGGAGGGGAAAGCAAAGGGGCAAATGACAGGGCAGAGGCTGCATGAAGAGTTTTCCAGAGGTTTGGCTGCCCTTGAGCCTTAAGTCGTGCCTGCTCTTGTAGGTCAGTGTGGCAGCAGACCCCTCTCTCCACCATGGAGGGGGGTATCCCCACCCGGGGGTGTGCTCAGCCTTGGAAACCTAATCTCCCTCTTTGTTTGGCTCCTTAATTTCATCAAACACTTTTGGGCGTGGAATCTTCTGGGGTGTTGAGTTCTCACGTTGCCGGTCGTGATTCACTGGTGACCTCTGAAAGGCTCTGCCCCCCCCGGCATCCCCACGCAGAGCCCCCTTTTGTTATCTTTGCAGTGGGTTTCCCACGCTGGAGATTTCAGTAACTAAGCAGGCATTTTGGTTATTCATAACTCTTAATGCCATTAATCTCGCTTGCAATTCAGATTAAGCACTGACCTTAGCAACCGAACAGTGATCAGTGGGAAGGGGGGAACAACTGTTTACGTTTTGTTTTGTTTAATTTTATTTATTTTTATATTTATTTTTGTTTGAAACCCATTCAAAAGTTTATTTCTTAGGAGCTGCAGTGTCCATCCTGATTGCATCATCACTGGTCACTCTTTTTTTTCTTTGAATTAGCAGATGGGTATTCTGTCAGTGTGCTCAGGCTTGAAATTCTGAGACATTGTGTGTTTTCATGGGGAGCGTATCAATGCAAATAAAGCACTCACACTGTGGTAATCTAGATAAGTGGTGGAGCAGACAATGTGTTTATCAAAGTATTTGATCTGGAAGAATAAGTTAAATCTGTGAAGCTTTACACCTACTATCTCCTTGTGTTATTTTGTGGTGTATTATTTTGTGATGACATGGATAGGGCTGTGTTATGCCAAGTGATGTACAGAGGCAATTGAACAAATTGCTTCTATTTTTCTTGAAAAGTATATTGAAAAATATCCCACTGATTTAACACTCCCTAATTATTTTACTGCTCAGGTTTCATTTGCACTCTCCAGTAGTGAATCAGTGCCCCACTCTGAGCCCATTAAAAAATTAATGCTGCAAAGGAAAAAACCCAAACCCCACAACAAACAAAAAAAAAAAAAAAACCCAAACCAACAAACCCGTGGTTTCAACCCGATGGTCTGTCGTTCTCCCTGTAGGGCTGAATTTCCAATTTATCTGTACTGGAATGGGATTAAATTAAGGATAACAGGATTTTAGAAAAACAGTGATGTGTCTTTAAATGGCTAATTATAGACTATAATAATATCTTAATTATACTGTGTACATAAACTGCACTACATGTCTATTTATTAGGCACTACTAAAGCACAGATGTTACAATTTATGTTAACCTTTCAGGAGTTTTTGCTAGGAATAGGACAAGTTTGTTGCATGTTTCAGGGGACTTTTCGTCCTTGCTCTTTCATCTGTAGCACAAAGTTGCTCATATAATTGAGAGAGAGAGAAAGATATCTGCTTTTCTTCCACTGCTCTTGCTACCTGATAGCAGCAAGAGGTCACTCCTCTCTCTGACAAGTTGCTTGACCCTCCAGGAGGTAATGTTTGCTGAGGTTCCCTCCTTGGGATAGCATCCTTTGGAATAACAAAGATTTTAAGTTTTATATTATCATTTGCTTACATAGAATACTGTGATGTCTTGTTTGTGGTTGGGATAGAGTTAATTTTCTTCTAGTCCCTAAAGAAAAAAAACACAAAATTGCACCTCTGGGGACAAAGATTGGAGGGGTTTGATTTGGTTTCTCTGCTTGGCTGTGACTTTCTGAAGGATGTAATGACAGCACCAGTGTTAAATATTGTCCCTGTCCCACGGCAGTGCAGGTGGTGTGATGTGGCTGGAACAAACAATTGCAAGACCAATGTGGTCTGACAGACAGTCCTGCTGGCACATCTGCGGGCATGACATAAAATCAGAGTTAGCAAGAAAAAGTGATGAACCAAAGTGGAGAGTAGCAAATGCCTTGCAGTGTTCCAGCAGCACCTTCAGCAGGCTGCTGTTTGAGGAGGACTTTTAAGTGGCTCTCCTCAAGGCAAGTGAAAATTTTAAGATCCATCCTCTTGCTCACTTCAGAGAGGCAGGTGAGACCAAGGAACAAAAAATCTGTTTACAGGTGCAAGACATTTTTGCAGAATAAAAACGAAGAAAAGGGAAATCCTGGGTGTCCGAAGACTGAACAAAATGCGTGCTGAGCAAAGAAGCACAGAAATATTCACAACCCATGTATTTTTGTGCAGCCTGTAATGAAGAATGCTTGAATTCTTAAAAGCCTGTCAACTGTACTGTTTAGCCTTTACAAAGAGAAACTCCAAACCTTCAGTGCCCACGTGGCTGAAAATAGGCTGCTTGACCTTCTCTGTAATGCAAGGAACAACACTGGTCCTGGGAGACCTGTATTTCTGGAAAGGACTTGGCAGACAGAGCCTGCCAGAGGAGGGCTGGTGCTCCTGCAAGGCTTTTAGAGCACAGGAGTCTCCAGCCTTGGGTGTCCTAAAAAGGCTGTCACTGCTGAACTTCAAAAGATGTCGATGCTTTTATGTGCTAATGTGCTCTCAAACATGCAGCCACCCTCCCCGAGGCACTGGCTTGCCTTGTGACTCTGTCTATACAGAACAGTGTTGGGTTTTTGAGCTGTTTGGTCCTTTTAGTCTTTTAGGAAAGATATTGCCCTTTCTTAGCAGTCTGATAATGTGGATACCCTTGCCATGAATCCTTTGATAGCAGGCAGCCTACAAATACGGGAGGCCTTGGCTAAAAGCTTCTTCCCAGGCTGCATTCATTGGGGTCCAAAGGCAGTATCTTTTATATATTTATATACATATATTTATATAATTATTGAGGGAGAACATTATGTTTAAACAATAATCTGTCTTTTTAAACATCTTCCCATCTTTTGGTTGTATTTTGTAGACAGTACTGTTCCTCAGAGCTTTGGCAGCAGACTTCAGATACCAGAGAAAGCCCTTTTTGTTTGGGATGTTTGGTTTTGCTCTGTCTCTGCAGTTTGCTTTATATGGTGCTCATTTCTGCACAGTACCTCAATAATGCATTGCAGCACGAATGTATAGCTTAATATTCACCCAGTACCTCCCAAGGGGATAGATGTGCGAGGGAGGCTTTTCTTTCAGTGGGCTCTTTGATGTTTTTATGTGTGTATGTGTGGTCATGCAACCAAGCATTTACAGCCAGTGCAAGTGCCTGGCACAGTGGACAGTGAAGCCAAGAGCAAAGAAACAGAACATAAATTTGAGGATGTCATAAACCTTATCAGGTCCTGTCCAGCACTGGTTTTTGATGGAAACCAAAAATTTCTAATTGGGTGCAAGTGACCCAAGTCTGAGTTTATATATAAACATGAAATGGAATAAGACCAAATATTTAGGAGCCTGTACAGCCTTTTAAACAACTAACCAGTAGGTATCTGGTTTCAATAAAACATTAATTTTGTATAGACCAAAATACGGCTCTTGCTTAAATGGATGAAATGGGCAGGGAAGAGAAAATGATAAATTTTAAAGGATGGTACTCAGTACTTAAATAGTCTTTTCCAGCAGTGGGATTACAAGAAGTTGTTACATGGCTGTTCATCCCTAGGCTGAAATGCCTGGGGCATCCTTAAGTCCTTTGAAGCTACAGTGGGATTTTTTTATTATTTTTTTTTCTTTTTGAGCTACATCTGTGTGTTTTTCAGGTTCCGGAGAAGTTCTTACAAAATGTACTTATAGTGTCAACACAAATCTTATATTTTTAAAACCCAGCACTAAATTTAGTACTAAATTGATGCTTCTTGGCAGGCCTAAAGGGTGACTTGGGGCCAGGCAGGAGGGGGGAGAGCTCCCCTCTCATCTGAAGTTGTTCCTACCAAGCAGGGGGGGGTTGCAGGGAAAAGCTTCCAGCACTGCTGCTCACACCACATTTGTGTTCAGACCCAAGGACTGTCACCCTCTGTGCTTCTGCCCCACAGAGAAATCAAAGGGCAGACCCAGCTTTGTGAACTTGCTGCTGCAGCTGCACGATGCCTCGTTTTGTGTCCCCTCTCTGGAGTGCGCAAAGGGAAATGAGTGACATGATCCTCTGAGCAGCCAGAGTAGCTTAGAGGATACCTGGATTTGGATGAGCGCAGTGCCAAAACCTCTCCAGATCTTCCCCTGGGGTTGTTCCCCAGACAGCTTTGTAGTGTAACAGATTTTGTAGTGAAATCAAAAGTAAATCTACAGTTTGGCTTCTTGCACAGTTTGTCCAGAGAGGTTAGTTTATTATTTGTTACTTCATCCCACAGGCAACAAACTTTGTCCAGTCCTAGGCTCAGTCAGAGCACACCTTTTTTTGAGACACCATGCCTGTGTGGAGTTTTAAATTATTATAATAGTTATTTAACTTTACATTTTATTATTTTATATATATTAATATAAAGTCACTATTAGGAGTTTGCATGTAACAGGTGATTAGATTTTGGTTTCCTAATTTGGAGCTTGTTGATGTAGTGCTTGTCAGAGCTGCCACTGCTTCCAAGCACATCACTTCTCTTTGTGCAGGTGTCTTTGTGTGTAGTGGACTGAGCTCTTTCATCCTTGGTCTTCATTTTCCCAAGGCCCTAAGCAGCTCTCTTCTGGCTACTCAATGAAGTACTGACATTAAACTGGTGGAAGCACATCCATCAAGGTCTCACCAGTGTTACAGCCCATTTTCTTGTTTTACCAGTGCTCCAGTTCACGTTGCTGCAATTGAGCTGCTTGGATGGTTGTTTTTCAAAGAGGAGAGGTAAATCCTGTCCCCTTTATGATCAGGAGCAGCACAGATGTGGTGAGCTGTCCTTGTAGTGAATCTCTGAGCCGTGCCACGAGCTGTGCACAGGAACTGGGGTGAAAGGGAGGGGAGAAGGAGACGGAGACAATACCTTGTCCGTGACACCCCTCCCCATAACCCAGAGCCCCCTGTACCCCAGACAGTAAGTGGGAAGTGACCAGGGGCATAGTGTTAGGCTCAAAAGGCTGAAGCCCTTGATCCTACAGATTGCCAGTGGGCATGTTAGCCAGGACAAGGATTTCTAATGGAGCTCGAATGTTTGTTGCATAGAGACGTTGGGGAATGGAAAAAAAAACCTTTTTCCATTCTACAGCTGCTGAAAGGACTGTGCTGCCTCAGAACAGGATTCAGTCCAAGGCTTCCTTTATTGGGCCTTTGTTTATTTAATAAATGTACACGTGAAACTTCAGGGAGTTGACACAGGCATTTTAAGTGTATTCTTTGCACTTGCAAGGAAGATGCCACAGTATCCCTGTTTTGCTCGCTGTCAGGACAAGCAGTGCCTGTGTTCTCCCTCTTGGCTTTTGGGTACCTGCTAGGGCTTTACTTAATATAGTGTTGGCCTTTCAATGGATTTTTCTTTTCTCAGCATCTTCCTTTTCTCTGTAACAAATAAAACGCAGTAGGGAGCTGTTACAGTATTCAAAAGACCAGTCCTCCATAGTTCAGTAGAGCTAGCACACAGAAAACTGAAGCTGAGCTGTAACCTCGGCCTAACAGGGTCTCTGGATACAGACATGTAATTTTAATCTGTTGGCTGGTACCATTGATTTCCCATATTGGATGGAAAAACCCGGAGTTATTAACTGTTTCAAATCTACTGCCAGGGAGCACATAGGACTTTTCATATGCTCTCTTCACATTCTGTGTTTTACTTGCTTGCAAAGTGGCAAATACAGAAGTTGCAGCTGGTTGCTGCCACCTTGACAAGCAGCATCAGAGCTGGGAGCTGCAGCAGAGCTTGGGGGTCAGTTGTGGCTCAGGGACAACCCGGCACCAGAAATTCTGAAGCTCAGACCCCGAGTGATACTGTGCTGCTGCTTCTCTGGGGCTCTTGAGATGAGTGTTGAGCAATGAGACTCTAGAAATAAGTGTTTGGCTTTTATCAGAAACAAAACAACCCCAAAATTATAACTTGCTTGGAAGTTTGTGGCTGAATGAAGTGCTGGCTCACAAGCCTTGCCCCTTAGTTGAAACAAAGTAAAGAGAAAGGGCACTTATTTTGATGCTGTTCATAAAACAGAATTTAATTTTAGGCAGCCTCTGCAAATGAAATGTGCTCTGCTCACTAAACATCTTTGTTTCCTCTTATACCAAGAACAATTTGCTGTGGATGCACCCAGAGAGCCAGATGTATTTCACACACCTGTATTCAGCAGTTGTTCTTCCTGTAAAGCAAGCAAACTCACTGGATTTTGCTTTTTGCAAGCAGAGATAAAAAACCAGAAACTGTTCAAGGCGTGAGCCTAATGAGGCCTCCACTACAGCATAAAAGCTGTGCTGTGCTAGGTGCTTGGAAGTTAGCATGTTTTAATTCTGTTAAATTTGTGTGATCCTTTTGACCTCCCTGCCATGTGATGTATCCAGAATTGTTACATAGCTTCAAGCAGGTTGTGTCCCTGGAGTTTAATTCCTGCTATAGACAGCAGTGCAACTCAATTAATTTTTTCACTCCTTTAGTGATGTGAAACACAACTTGTACGTGGAGCATCTGTTATTTCCTAAAGACACTGATGTGGAGAGGGATGGTGTGCAGTCCTTTCAGTGTGCCACGCACATGAATTCCCTGTGCCCTGGTACCTCTGCTGTGGCAAAAGGGTAAGCTCATTTGTGGGGCTTGGAATGCTGTACTTTGTGTGCTTAAAGATCCTCCCCACGAAAGACATCCTTATTAGATGATGAGCATCCCCACCTCGCTGTCCAGCAAGGGGGTCTGTGCAGGCAGGAGCAAAATGGTTAAGCGCCCTGATCCCTTGGATGGAGCTGCTGGTCGGCTCCCACATTGGCTTGTTTACCTTGGCTGCTCATGATATTCTCCCTACGTTCCTCATGGAAGATTCCATTTTTTTGCAAGAGGGATGAGCTCATTTGTTAAATGAAAAAAACCAAAAAAGCAGGCGTTCTGCTTATTAATCCTCTCTGCGGCCGTCCTGGTCCGCACAACTTGCCTGTGATGAGAGGGAAATGTATGCAGGGCACCCAGTGCACACGTGCATTTGCATTTCAAATCAGCTGAGTCAACACAATATAATGGTCCTGCCTGCAAGTCCTTAGAGAGCCACAGTAGCTGACAATGTGTGCTTAAAGGGAGGGTCTGCTTTTCTTCTTCTTCTTTTTTTTTTTCCCTTTTTCTTTTTTTTCCCCCCTCACCTCCAAGCCAATTTCCATAGCCAACAGTCCCGTGTTCCAGGCGCCTGCACCGGAGCTCTTTGGACCACTGATGTTTAGCAGATGATTACACTGTCACAGTGGCTGGGATTTTGTTTTATTTTATAAATAGCGTTCATCTGGACAGGGGGGAGGAAAAAAAAAAAAAAACCAAAACAAAGAAAAAAGGCAACCCACCACCAAAACTGGCAACAGTTCAGAGAAGAGAAGCTGCTGAAGTGTTTCTGCCTGTGCTGCCACTGATGCAAGCAGCTGCTTCCATCTGCACTGCAGCATTGCAGCCTCTCCACTCTCAGAGCTCCCGGGGCTCCCTGCCGCTGGAATTACGGAGGAAGCTGGCCCTGCTCGTGTCTAGCTTCGACCCGAGGGCTCGCTGAGGATGGGAGGGTCGCAGTCCCTGCAGCAGGCACAGGCGGGTGTGCTGGTCCGGGAGCCGTCCGAGGCCATGTAAGTGCATCCCCCGCTCGGCTCCCCGCTGGCAGCGCAGCCCCCGCTGCCCGTCCCCTGCCCGTCCCCTGCGCGCCTCGCCCCGCGGGGCTCGGGGCTTTGTCTGGAGCCCGTCGCGGCCGGGTAAAGGCGCGGATGGGGCTTTGCTGGGCACGCCGAGGTGGACTCCGCGATGCTGGGCGGTAGCTGCGTTTCCATATGTGCTGTCTTTTCATGTTTCGGGTGCATGATCAATCAAACGCAGTGACCGTTTTCCAGCGAACAAAAACCCCTTCCCCCTTCCCAAACCCACCACCTCTGTGGGTTTTTTGTTTTTTTTTTTTTTTTTTGTATTTAAAATGCACAGCATGGGGCTGCGTTTCACTGTTTGGTTTTTTTTTTTTCCTTCCAGAGCTTATTTTTGCTTTTCTCTGTATAGATAGTGGTTTTCAGGTCACATCACCCTTGTCAGCATCCGTCCCTGTCGCGGCATTATATCCTCTGATGAATCATAAGCAAGGTGTCCTCAGATCTCTCCTCACCGAAGGCCAACTCTGAAAGATTCACTGGGGGAGGGAGGAAAAAAAGCAGACAATCAGTGCTTTTTCAGAACGAATTAGCACTTTTTCAGATGGCTAAATGAAAGTGCAGAAATACATATGTGTGTGGAGAAATAGCAGCATCATTTCCCGTTTGTAAATAGGATTTTGCCATTTACTAGTAGAGGATTTAGCAGTTTACTTAGCCAACAGTCTTTTCTCCCTAACCCTCCACCCCAGACTGCTAAGCTGGAATGCTGGAGCATGGACCTTACCTCTGAATGGATTTTAGAAGAATTGCCTTGTCTCCTTTTGTTATTTGAGCTATATAAATCACATTTATCTAACATGTCTGACTAATGCGTTCATTATTGATTATGTATTTTGGTAAGTTTTAGGTATTTACCCACTAGGGCTGGTCTACAAACCAGCCTCATATAGGAATAGCCTCTTAGAAATTCTTTTAATGTAATGTCTGCTCGTTAAGGTAGATCTGACTGTGGCTGAGACATCATTTGTATCTTTGAGATAAGTGTTTTGGAGTCACTGGGGAATGATGGAGCAGTAACTGATAGTTTTGCCTCTGTAATAGGCCTTACAAGCAGGTATGTGCTCCCTATTGTCATATTCCAGTATATCAGCAGATAGCTTTGCTTGATAGTGTCTTGTTATATTTGTAAAATACAGGCCTAACAACATTTCTGGATCCTTTGTTCCTTTGATGTGTAGCTTCAGCAATTAAGATATTTTTTTTTCTCTAATTCCATCTGATGTTTCTATAAAGAGCATCTATTTTAATAATGTGGTGGAATAAACCAATGCCTCATTGTCTTTAGAGGACTATAAATTGCATTTTTGTCTGCACAGACTGGTACTGATTTTTAACAGTGACCCAAGGACTGGGCAGTGAAAGAGCCATCGCTCAAACAGGGTTCAGGCTTTTTTTATCTACAATGTTCACAGCCTTGTAAGAATACATTCTGTTGGAAGAACACATTCATGGAGGTGTATATGTATATATTTATACATTTTGGGGACACAGGAGCAAATTATGTTGTCATTTCTCTCGGTGGCTCCTTTTATATATAAACATACTCGTCTTTTGCAGTTAGTCATTCTTGTGGGGGTTTCGAGATGATCTTTTAAGGCACAACGTAATCAACAGATATATTTTTTTTTTTAGCACAGGCATCATCCAGTAAGTGTTGATGTCCTTGGGAAGAGTTCGTGAAAGGCATGACTAATCTTGTATTAAATAAATCACTAAAAGATCGTGCCATTTTCTTCAACTATAAATACTCCTTAAAATGAGATAAGAATGGAGGTGTTTCTTTATCCTTGAGGAAACACAGGCCTATTTTCTAAAACAAGAACATCCTCATAGGATGTCACGGTCATCAGTTCTGGTCTGAGGTTTTGACTTTATACCCTAATCACTCTAACTTTTACCAGTGCTTTTCAAATGAGGTTACATTAACTTACTTTGCACACATAAGCAAATTCCTTAATGGCAGTGATGGCTCAGAGGCAGAAACATCTGGCCATGTCCCAGGCAAGTTGGGCAACTGCCCACGCAGTTACAGCATCCCTGAAGTCATCATTTCAGCCATCAGCAGAGACTTGTTGCCCAGAGGAGACAGCTTCTCCAAAGGGGAAGCAGGGTTGGATTTTGGTGCCCTGAGTTCATTAGATTAGATGGGTGTAAATCAGAAGTCATTACTGGAATAGAATAGCATTAAGAAAAGTACAGAGGCAAATAAATTCCTTAAATAACTAACTTCTGGTTTAGGAGTCCCTCTAAAGTGTCCTAGGATGGACTTCTTCACTAAACACTACAGAAAGTTGTAGAAATAATTGGGGTTAGAATTGATTCTGAAAAGGGGTCTAGGTGAAGATTTTTGGAGTGCATGCATGACTAAATCTGCCCTTTTTGCATGTGCATGCCAAATCCCCAATTTTAATGTAAATTTGTTTCAGCCAGGATGACAATATTTGTAATAAACCTAGCATTGACGCTGACAGCCTGGGGTGTTCTGTTGCTCATTGTGGATTGTTAGCACTCACTCACTGACAGCACACAATTGCCCTTTATTTAAAGAGAAAAGAAAAGTCAATTTGGAATGATAAAAAAGGGAAAGCCCAAGGGAAGCCCCTGACAATAAAAGTTAACTGCAGATGAAAGTGGTGTGGTTCAGACCTCGCTGTTGACGTTATAAGCGCTGTCATGTGCTTTGCAAATCGCAGCAGGCACCCTGGTGGCCACAGATTTAGCTCAATCAAGGGCACATTTCCATCAGATAATAGGAGTGGACTCGGTTGAAATAAAAGCAAATGACAGTGTGATGATGTTTGGTGTGCATGGATTTGTTGGGTGCCTGCACACATCTGCTGATGGTGTTGTTATGTGTGCTGTCTGTGCCGCACTGAGGTACCGGAGGTGTCCTGCGGAGGATGTGAACAGAAATCTGCTTGCCAAGTGCTACCGCCGCATCTCAGCGCTTTTCTTTGCAATAGTAATGTATTTCCATCTCTTGCTGGTAATATTTTTCAAGCATTAGCAAACTGGAAATGTTGCTAGGGATTTGAATGGTGGTGGCTCTTAGCCAGTTGTTACCTCTGAGTCATATTTTTTCTCCAGTGGAAGGGGTTCCTTTCTCCTGAGCATGAACCACACCTTGCTTTTGTGGAGCATTATGGTTGCTGTCCTAGCAGCACCTGGGCAGGATTTACATTTAGTGCCCATTTCTCGATCGGCCAAAGGGCTGATGATGGGTTACTTCCTCCCATCAGGAGCTCTACGTGCTGTGTCTCTAACATTTCTATCCCTTGCCAATCCAAGAGGAAAATCACTGAAGACTGAGCCAGCTCCCACTGAAGTTGATAGTGAAATGCCCGCTGAATTCACTGGGAGCTGGATCAGGCTCCAAGAAAGAAATTGAATGTTACTGATCATTGGGAGCAGGCCAAGATGTTGGTGACCTGGTGGGTTGTTTTTCAGTATTTCTTCTGCTACGTGGTCTTTTCATTTGTTTGGAAAGGCTCAGAAAGATTTACACTGGGTAGTCTCAGCCTTGTGCATAGGAGATGTGAGCAGTTGTATGTGTAAGGGTGTATATACACATGTATTTATAGAAGTTACCTTTGCATATACACAAAAACACAGCCCTTGCTTGCCACCACATTTTTTACTTTTCTGTTTCCCAAATGTGTAAAAATCCATTCGTGGTTCTTAAAAGTTTGAAAGAAATAAGTCTGGTAAATATTTGCACAGTTTTATGTGCTCGTACGTAGGAAAATGATTGTAACAAATACATATACATGGAAGACTGGGATGTATGTATTTTGAAAACATTTTGGTCTTGGGAGGAAGGGAGGCTGCTGTTATTGAATTGATATTTAGTTAATCCCTTGACAGACAGTGCTGCCTGTTGTCAGCATATGAAGTAGAAAGGTGAATTTGTTTCTTTCTTCCTCTTATTGACAGCCATCAGTGAGCATCCCCATCCATAATTAGAGGCTGCTCTATCTACTAGATTTGTCTACTAAATAGGGTGAATTTCTGGGAGACATGGGGATGTTTTACTTACAGCTAGATGTATCAGAAGTAACGAGGAGATTCTTCTGTCAGGCTTCCCTGTCTTTTATTCCAACCTCCCTTATTTGAGCCCAAAGGATCTCATCTCTGAAGTCAATGACAGCGCTTCCTTTGATATGAGAGGTGGTTACATCAACCACTGCTTCTGTCACTAGAAGTAGGCAGGTCACGTTTAGACTTGAAAACAAAATGAAAAGACCCCAGACTCCCTCACCCTCCTATTAACAAGGCACAGCACACATCTGGCAAATCCATGTGTGTGCTGTAGGGCTCTCCATACGGAATGGGGTGCCCTATGCCATGGGTAATGGAGCTGCTGTCATCTATTATGTATTATGACATACAGGCAAATTGGAAAATACAAACTGCTGTGGGGTAGTAAAAACATGAATGGAGAGGCGTTCCTGCACAGGCATCGTGGCTGTCACTTACCGGCAGAGCTGTTCCCCTGCCTGCCTTTGCTTTTTGCTTTGCTTGACCCAGCAGTCAGAGGAGCTGGTTGTTAAGATTTAAATCAAAGATGCTCTGCGGTCTTGTGTGTTTCAAGGGGTAATAGTCTGGGTGCTTTTAGTGTTTTTCTAACGTGATTGTCTCACCTAGAGAAGCAGCTCTGTCTGTTGCAAGCACGTTTCCTTTGTTTTAAGACCATACACGCATCGTTTTTGTGTTTGCTTGTGTCTCGGATACTATTTCCTTATCCATCTCTGATACTTTGTAAGGATTTAGCTGTGTAACAAGCTTCCTGTTTAGTCGAGGTAAGCAGGCTTTTGGGTGGCAAAAGGTAGAGTTCTAATTATAGCTAGAAATGTGATGCAGTTTGTATTCTCTGTGAGAAAGTGGGCGGGTTTGCGTAAGAAACAAACAAGCAACGATGGTTTTGGTTTTTCCTGTGGAAAAGCTAAGGAAAAAAGGTGTCATTTCCCTTCAGATCCTTAAGTCCTCTGAAGCAACCATCTGAATTTAGTAGAAGGCTGTAGATACCATTTTTTGTATTCCCATTAGCACTAGAGAGGCAGCTTAATGGGAAAAAATTGAATTAATTTCCTTCTTCCACCACAGTCTGAGGTTTCTAGGTTTCTTGTAAGGCATGTTTTGGCTTGAGAGCCTTCATTGATGGTGATGGCAGATAAGATAGATCCTTCCTTAGCTCAAGTTGGAGTTTGCAATGTAGACTGTCGAAATACACAGCTTGTGAACTGAATTTTGGTTTAAGCAGCTGTGGGTATGTCTGAATTGTAGAGCTCTGTTAATTTTGTTTGTCGCCTCCCCACAGCACTGTTGGCCACAGCCCCTCTCCCTCTGCTGCGGGGAGTGATGAAGGAGATCAGTGGGTGCTTGGGAAACCTCTTCCTTTCCAGAGGAAGAACTGGGACTGTTGGTTCTGTTGGGGTGAAAACTAAACTTTGAGAAAATCTGTGGCTTTCCATTTTAAGCTTATTTGGTTTTGATTAAACAGAATCCTTAGAATTATGTTAAAATTTGCACGGTAGGGTTTTGCTAAACAAAAGCAGCTTGTTTCTAGGGCTCAGTGTAGCCCAGGCTGTATCAGACATTGAGTAGCAGTTACAGTCACACACGCTCCTGTTTCTGAGTTTTGATTTCCTTCAGCATAAAACCTGCATTTATTGGTCTAGTTAATAACAGTGCATTGCTCTCCTTAGAAATGAGTCTGGCGTTGTGCTGGGAAAAGGGCTTGGTTGCTAAAGGAGAGGGAGGATGAGCAAGGAATTCGAATCCTTTTGTTTGCCTTCCCAAGCGCAGGACTGTCCCCTTCCCAAGGGGGAGCGCATCCCTCACCTGGCGGAGCTGTGGCAGCACAGCTGGGTGCCAGCTGGGCAGGTGCCACTGCACAGCAGGGATTGCCTTTCCCATTGCTCTGCTCTGCTGAGCCGGCAGCTCCTGAGCCGGGCATTCCCACAGCGCCCACGGAAAGGGATGGATTCATCGTGCCGAGTGTGCCCCTGGCAGAGGGATGGCTGCAGCTTGGGTGAAGTCAGTGGGAAACCTGCCAGAGCTGCTCTGGGCTGGAGCACCAGAAGGATCACACCCACTCCTAGTCGGGAGGTGGAATTATTACAACCCCATCAGAGATGATGTTGTTGTTAAGAGGTTGAGGGTTTTTTTGTCCTTTGCTCCTGTTGCTTGCTGGCTGTGTTTCTATCCACGCAGCTGCTTCACGTGTTGAAGTGGAGAAATAAGGGAGGATCTCGCAAAGCTCTGGCAGCTTTACAGAGGCTGTGCAGGGGTCAGATTGGCCGAATGTGGAGCAGTGGAAGGCAGAGGGACTCTTTTCTCCCCTTTCTCCTTTTTAGCAAAGGGACTCCCTGCCTCCCTTCTCCACCCCCGTGTAATCCTTATCTCCTTTCCAAAAGGAAGGCCCATGAGCATTCCAGGAGCACAGCCTTACTTGCACATCTCACTGTTTTCAGCCATCTCCATGCTCTCCTGATAAGCCAGTCCCCAGGGATGGTTTGTGTCATACATTCATCCTCGCACTTCACAACTGCTGTGTTGTCCCCGGGTGCTGCTTTGGAGCAGCGTGGCAGAGCAGAGATGTGGCTCTGGAAAGCCTTGTTGCGTTTAAAAGGGAGGTCCAATAAACAAAGCAGTTTCAAACCTATGGCCCTGGCTCCAAATGAATTATTGATTGGTTTCCCTTGAAGCCATTGATGACACTGTGTAGCAGCACAGGCACCTGGATGCTTTCTGAAGGGATAGTTAAAATGATGTTTCTTGGATTAAAACTCTAAAGCTCAGTACTAAAGGCAGGGAAGAAGATATTTGCCATGGTATTAGATACTTATACATCAACAACTGATTCAAATACCAATTCCATACCTACTAGGGGGTGCAACGTGCCTCACTGACAGGGATTATTATGTATTAACTGGTTATATTTCTGTTAAGTATTTTCCATCTTTGATGTTGGGATAACCTGCATCTTTATTGTTATCTTAAGAGATCTATGTGGTTGAATACTCAGCAGCCTCTGGTGATTTAGGGACACATTAGTTTATTTGCAGTTGTGATGTCTGAAGATGAGTGCCTTTAATTAAATGGCTTTTTCCTGTTGCACCTCTGAGAATAAAGCATCTGCCTGAGAAGAGCATAGGGATTAAAAAAACAATTTCAGTTCTGAGTCCTGTTTCTGTAGCACAGATATTTTCATTATTCAGGCTGAAGCCACTGAAAGAGAAAGCAGCCTGGCCAGAAAGGATGGGGAATCATTTCATTATTCATGTGTATCAGTACTGTTGAAAAACACACCCTGCTAGACCTCAGGAAAAGCAATAAAAAGGAAAAATTTAACATGATTTAAAGCAATATGGGGAGCTTCTTGCTAATCAGTTAGAAAAATGATTTAAGTAGATTGAAGTGCTGCTGTAAGTGTGCCATGTTATATCCCGCAGTGCTTTTTCCTTCAGATGTGGTTTCCCACAGCTTGAGACATTTCTCTCTGGTTGCTGTGTGAAAGCAGGAAATGGCTTTTGTTGGGGGAGTGGGAATTTGGCTTCTGCACAAAATATGCTCAAAATTGCTGAATAAACAAGGAGAAAAAGCAGGAAAAAATAATTCCTTCTTCCCCTTTTAGTTATGGTAGGGAGATTGCTTATAGTACAATAGGCTGAAAACCAAAAATCAACATTATTTTTGAGATGATTATGCCCTTTTAATTCTCCTCCACTGCAGTTCTAATCCTGTTCTCTAAATACAACTGTCCTGTGAGGGAAAATTGGCCTTTTTATAGCAAGTGATTAGTGTTTAAGGTATTCATGAGTTTCTTTTTGCAATCTGTTATAGAAGACACGTTTCCAAACTGATCTGTGGCTTGGATAACACACAAGCTATTTTTTTCCATTGCTAGAGTCCCACATGATGATCCAAAAAGGGGAGCCATAGCGTTTCATTTCTGTTGTCTCACCTACATAAAAAAAGAAAATCCAGATTGTTGTCTCTCAGCTCAGACATGGAGTTTATCCCAGGACTTGACGCTGGAAGTCGAATGTTGTTGGAAATGCTGTGAAGTTGCTCGGTAGCGCTAGATCAGCGGCGGCAGCAGGGTGTAACTGAGCCATATTTACCCACTCACATCAAATTTACACTGGTGTAAATCATTACCACTCCAGCTGAGCCGTCTGAGATGCTCTGGGGCAGCAGAGGACCTTGCACCCTGGGGCTCATGAGCTGCACAGGCAGGGCAGGGGAATGACTGGATGACCTTCCTCCCTTGTCCCTCCTAGAATTAAACCTTGTGCCTCAGGCCACATCACTTGTGGGCCAGGAAGTGTCAGCAATGATTGATTTCCTGGGGAGCCGTGTTTTCTGTGGGTCTTGTAGGAATATTTACACTGAAATAATATTAAAATCCTTCTCTGGAGAGGAGTGCCTTCCCTGTTTTCTGCATGCACAGCCGTGTCAATATGAGTCCTGGTGCAATTGCAGGGCACTAAAGTAGGTCTTTGTTGTTTCAGTGGAACAGGATTTATTTGATAAAAGCTTTATTTCTTAAGTGAGAATTGCAGAGGAGGCTTCTCTGCTGCCTTGGAGCTCAGGCCATAAAAGGAACACGTGACGTTTATCCTGCTCTCGTGTTGAGCCGAATGCCTCTGCTGAGGAAGGAGCTGTTGATGACTTTGTGGAATATTGTTTTTGGATGCAAAGCATAACATGTATTCAAACCTCCCAGCTTTGATTGTATGTGTTCCTTCACAAAAACATTTTTTAAAAAAATTGCATTCTCTTTTTCTGTCCCACAGTATTGTTTTTAATTAGTGTTCTAATACTTCAGAAAGATAGCAAGGTAATGAATGAAGATACCAAGAAAATTAACATCATCCAGTTTGTGGAGTTCTTCCGCAGAATTATTTTAAGTTGCTGTGATTAAAGAAGCTGGAGTTGTACCTATTTTTCATTGAGCCATATCCAGTTTTAAAATAAAAGTAAAAGAGAGATCTGGTGACTCAGCAGAGGTGACTGTTATAAAATAAGACTAAACTATTCTCCAGCGTTATTGCTTAAACTAAAATAATCCTGTGATGAAATTACGGCTTTGTTTGGATGATCAGACTTTGCAGGTCAGAAACCTGTGAAATATGGGACCGTTGTTGCAATGCAGGTGAGTAGCACAGGGTGAGATGGCCCTTTCTGGTACATGTGTTAATGTGTTCTGTACGTGTGCCACACGTCTCAGGTAGCAGACAGAAGTATTCCCCTGTAAGATGATGCACTTGCTCAGTGAAGGCTCAGCACTGAAAAGCTGTGAATTCCCACAGATTTCTGGTGTAGTCTGGGGCATTTTGTGTGTCACTTGGAGCAGACCCTCAGAGATCAACACTCTCTGGTTTTCCTGTGGCCAGCTTGGGGGTACCTAGCATGATTTTATTGTATTTGCAAGGCTTGATGCTCATCTTGCACGTGCACATCAGTAGTAGTGTTCCAGCGGGACAGAGGTATCATGCCTGCAGGATGTGAGCTGAAGGAAAGGTTGGTGACCTGTTTCCCTCTCAACATCATCCTCCTGTGACCCATTTTGTGTTTTGTCTCCTCACAGCGTGGGTTTGTTGTGGATTTATTTAATCATAGGATGGGTGATCTTGTCACTGAATAGCCTTACAATAGTGTGGGAGATGTCCATTAATAGTTAATGGTCAGAAATGTGTGCCCAAAGGAACTGCCTTGTAAATGGAGTGTGGTGACACGTAAGTGACATGTTTGTGCCTCCCCCAGCTCCTGACTCAATACAAGTGTTAGATCCAGCGCTGAGAACATTCCCCATGAGGGCAGAGGCAGCAAGGCAGATGGCTTTCCATGGTCCCCATGTCACCCACCCTTCAGCTTTGGCAGGCTGGGCTTTGCTGGTCTCTGGACAGAATGTCTTAGAATCACAGAATGGTTGCGGTTGGAAGGGACCTCTGGAGATGATCTGGTCCAACCCCCAGAGCGGGCACAGAGCTATCTGTTCTCTTGAATTCTTTTGAGAAGCTCTGTCATTTCAGTGTGCATTTCGTTAGAGAGAAGGGAAATGCTGTTCGTGAGATCTATACCTCTCACCATGTACGTTTCTCATGGTTTTCAAAATCATGAGTTTAACAAATCTGTGGGTGCTAAGTTTGATAGGCAGAGAAATTCAGACACCAAATATTAATATTTAATACCTAAAATAGCCAGATTACTGTTGCATTCATGTGTTCTGTGTGTTACTGTACAAATTAATTATTAAAATTTAAAATCTATAGGGATGTTTCATATTCAAAGCATGTAGGTGAGCAGTGACACAGCTAACAATCATCATGTTAAAAAAACCCTAATTATTGTGGAATGTCATGTTAGCTGAATAGGCAAACACTGTACAAAAATTACAGCATATAAAGTTGACACATCTTTGATACTATTCTAACTTAGTGCTGGGCTGAGCAAGATGACCTTTTGTTGTAGCTGTAGAATATTCATGGTCCTTGTGAGTAAGCCCTTGGGTCAGCTAATGTCTGCTGGCCTAAAGTGGTAACTTGATCTCCAGGAAAGGAATTACCGTTTGGGCTCTCTTGATGATTTTGAATTGTGATCCAGAGCTGTATTTGTAAGGGTCTGAAGGAGGGGGGGAGGGGGGGGGGGGGGGGG
>JAWWEU010000160.1:32109319-32165383 GCA_035583155.1 Acropternis orthonyx
CCCCCCCCCGCCCCCCCCCCCCCCCCCCCCCCCCCCCCCCCCCCCCCCCCCCCCCCCCCCCCCCCCCCCCCCCCCCCACGAGACTGTATGTGTATCTCTGTGTTAGAGTTGTGTAACTGCAACATGAGCAATACCACAAGATGAGTTATAAAGAGGTTTTCTGTTGTTTAATTTTATATAAACAGAAGGGAAAAGCCCTCAAATGTAACGTGTGCTGAGCAGTCTTTTCCCCCTCTGGACTTTGCATACAACCACAGCAAGAAGCTGCTTGTGCGGTTTAGAGACCCCAGCCTGAGCAGATAAGGCAGACTTGAAGTGGATGCAGAAGTGAACTGACCAAGACCATTGAACCAGATGAACTTTAAGGGTCCCTTCCAACCCAAACTGTTTGAAGATTCTCTGTGTTTACAGCAGTTCAAAGGCAGAATTTGAGAGTAGGATTGATCTTTGCCTGGAGAGATGTATTACTGAAACATCCTGCCTCATTTTTGTTGTTGTTTATTTGATTAAGGGTTTTTTAAGAACTGTATGTGGAAATCAGTTTAACCATTGTGAAAATAGCACTAGGAAATCTGAAAAGGTTTTATCAGACTGTTTACAGTGAATGAGCTTTGACTGAAATTAACGCACATCTCTGTGAGTGCCTTGTCTCTCTGGCTTTAGAAACTCTAAGCTTTAGAGTTACTGAGTGTCTTTCCGAATCTGTCAGCCTGTGTGGTTCCTGCCACTACAGTAAGTGTGCCTGCTTAAGTAACAAGCAAACAGATTGACCTCAGAAGTACACAGCCACTCCTGCATCCTTGGTACTGATCTCATCAGTAAACCACACCTGAATTATTCATACAGGTTTTGTGAGGATCATCTCTGAAAATGATCAGTGGAGGTGAAACTACAGAACTCATTCCTCCTTTATATTTCCTGCTCATCTTCCAGTGGAATTTACAAGAATGAAAGCCAAAATTAATCTTCAGTATTGAATTGAACATTGTAAGAAGTTGCTTTTTTTTTTTCCTCCTTCTCTCTGACTGAGTTTCCCTCATGTGGTGTATGATAAATTGTTCAGTAAATACTCATGTGAAATTTATGCCTTGACTTTATGATATAACAGCTGCAGATACTTTGGAGGGCCAGGTCTGTTGGAATCTGTTGCCTTAAGGTCTAGGTAGTGCTTGTGCATCAGCACTGCAGTGTTTGCTCATTTGGATCCTTCATCCCATGGCTTTGGACAGTTTCCCTCAGATCCCTCCTAGCACCTCCATACAGGAGCTGAGCACCATGTGATGTCCCCTGGGAACAGATGCAGGAGCCTCCTGCGCTCTGATTTCTTGTTTGATTCTTAAGGCTCAGGGAAACAGATATTCAGGTGACTTTAAGTGTGGTTTTACATGGCCTAGAGGCAATGGATGTACTTGGAAAGATATTTTCCCCTTGAACTGCAGCTCTAGCCAGTTGTAAAGAACATGTAGATACAAAGATGAGATGGGTAAAAAAAAGGCAAAATACCCATTTCTGTCTCCTTTCCCTCAGGGAGTACAGCTGTATCTCAGGGAAAAACTGCAGGAGTTACTGCCAGTTTAAACTGATCAGGAAGGAATTGCTCATCATCTTGGAGAGTCCTCGGTTTCTCTTTACCACTTCCAGATGTCCCAGGCACTACCCTGAGAGGGCAATCTGCAAACAGCAGCTCTCCAGTGAACCCTTGCAGTCCTTGCTTTCATTGTGGTACCCTCCAAGCTCTCTTGGGTGATGATAGAGTGTTGGTTTGATTTTGTTGTTGTGTGTGTGTGTCACGAGATGACCTGGCTTTTTTCCTCCCACTGTCTTGTATTTCCAAAAACACCAAGAGGATGAAGTTGTCATGTCAATAAAACAAAGGTACATAGAGATAAAGCAATTGGTGGATACAGTTTTTTGAGTGGCCCTGAGAAGAATGAGTTTATGGAGTGCTGGCTGGGCATCAGTGATATTGCTGACAGGTACAAGTGACCTCAGTTAATGTGGGACATGTTCCACTGATAAGGCAAATTTCACATACTTCTTCTTGAGTGCAAAGTTTGGAAGAAAATACAGAAATTTAAATACAGAGCTGTTCACCATAGCTCTGATGGAGCACATCCCCCCCAGAGCCAGTCTTCATGTTGTTACTTGTGATTCCACAACCACAGCTGAGGGAGAGCATCTCCTTGGGCTCCATCCCCCTTTCCCCACTCCCAGCACAGGCAGCAATTCTTGATAGTGCAACTCCAGCTCCTGGCTTTGAAAATTCATAGTATCACTCTCCTGTTCCTCTCCAGGCTGTCCATGTCGCACACCAACAGATCAGTCCTCAGTAAAGTAGTTTGGCATGTTTGTTTGGGGTTTGTTTCTGAAGCAGGCTGTACACTTAATAAATTTCTGTATGGGTTTGACTTAACTCCACAAAAACTCATGGAGACCTCCCTTGGCACATCCCAGTTCCAGTTTTGCTCCCTTGTGCCGCTCCATAGGAAGCGATGCTGCTGACCTCAGCCCTGATGTCAAAGCCCTGCTTTCAAGTTTCTTTTATCTGTCCGGCCCCTCTTTCTTTGCTGTGAAATCAGACCAGAGAGCACCCTTGTGTTGGTTATACTGCTGTAGTGTAAATATTAGAGGAACCCGAGGCACACGGCAAGGCTCCTGACACAGCCCAAGGCCACAGCTCTGTTGCAAACTACTTTTTAATGAATGGAGTTTCTGGGTGGCAACTGGGATGACCTCCCTTCAGGGGCTGTCGTGCCTGATGAGGGCGAGCAGCGAGGAGAGGCAGTGGAATGAAGAAATCTCATTCTTGCTTCCTGAGAGCTTTCCAGCTACACTGACAAAAAGGCAATTTTTCATTCTGAAATCGGAGAGGACTTAAAATTCTAAGTGCCTGTGGATTACGAATAAAGGTAATGTAACTTATGAGGCTGGATTTCCACATGGCCAGAGGTGAAGAAGAGAAGTCAACCCTAGTGTCTGCCTTCAGTATTTCCTTCAGAGATTTATGTCACAGGCTGGGCAAGCGCTGAGGCTTCCCAGATGAGAGTGGGAGAGCTCAGGCTCCACAGGTTCATGCTGTGTTGATCTTTACTGATTCTTGCATTTCTCTGTTCTCCCCTGCTGCTGGACCCCCATCTGTATGTGTTACATTTACTGTTTACTGGGTTTCTTCAAGAAGGGAGATGATAGAGATGGACTGAAGGAATATTTTGTAGCTTCTGCAATCTATATATATATTTTTTGCCTGTTATATACAAAACCCAAAGGATACAGCTGGTAAGATATGACATGTTATAAAAGCAAGCTGCCACTAATTTTCCAGGCTGGCTCAAGAGATGTATGGATGTATATTCCTTCCTGTAGCTCTTACTTCATCACTGCCCCTCAAACCAGCCCTGCAGGCTCAGACTCTGCACTTGGCATGTCCCATCTCCACAATGTGGGCCAGCAAATGCGTTCTCCACCCCTAAAACCCCTGCATCCCATCTCACCCTGCCTCATCCTTGGCTGGAGCTTCACAATAATACTCTAGGTGGTACAAAGTTGTTTTCAGTGAGAGCCTGCCCACAGCTGGATCCGTGGTGGCTGCTCCTCGTGCAGATTCTCAGGGTGTATCACAACTTGGCGATCTGTTTCACACCAAGAACTTTGCAGCAGCGTCATTTCTGTTCGTATTCCCTGAACTTCTCGGGGAAAAGACATTATGAACTGAACTGGCTGAAATATGTTATTTCCTTTTCGCAGGAAATCCTGTTGTTCTGGGAAAGTCTTTTCTTGCAGTTTGAGCGGAGGACTGATTTTAGTACTAAAAAAAAAATAAAATAGCCTGTGTGAGAGGGAATATCCGTATTTTCACTAAGGAAAACTGGACACGAGCTGATTTTTCCAGGAAGCATGTAACATAGACTTTGAAGCATAGCGCTGGCATGTGCTTCCACGTTTTATGCCCTCACCCAGATCCCAGGCTATGACAAAGAAAGTTTTTCTGCTGTTCGTGTTTCTTTGTTAAATATCACTTTTTTTTTTTTTTTTCTGAGCACAATTGCTCCTCAGCAAACCCAGCAGCATTTGAATTGTGGTTAATACAGTTCTTATTTGATTGTACTAGCTGAAAATTAGGAGTATTGGATCAGAATTTTTGGGAATTATTAATTACTAGCAAAACAAAACCTTTTACTGGAGCTCAAGCACCTCGACTGTCTGTCCACAGACTCAGGAGGTTCTCCAGAGTGAAAACTCATGTAGTGAACAAAAGAGAACCAATATTTCTCTTTATTTCAAATGCTTATGCCCACTTCATCCAAGGAAGAGACCAAGTAAACAAAGGGATCTTATTTAAAAGGGAGATAGACAGGCACCAATTCTTCTGTAATAACTAAAGAAGGATACAGAGCTGCTCCATCAGGCCAGTTTAACAAAGCAATTACTAATAGGAGTAAGATATAAAAATAAAGGCGTTTTTTTCCTGTTCCAGTTAGATATATCTATATATTTACTGTATATGTTACATGTGCTATACAGATGGTTTGGAAAAAAGAAGTCTAAACATTATTGTTTCAGTATTACAAAGCAAGACTTAGAGTTTGAAATTAAAAGAGTGAAACATTAATTAAGTGCAGCACAATGAAGAACAATGTTTAAGCCTGAGAGATATGAATTAGCTTTCATTTTGTTGGTTTAGATGATAACTTCCTTGGTTTATTTTTCTGACACTGGGAAAATATCGCACAACTCCCTTTCTCTTTGATTCTTCAACTTTAAAGTTTCCTGAACCAGCTCTGTGGAAGGAGGAGAAAGCATTTGTTTGTTGAATACCTATTGTGCAGCTTTATTTACAGAAGTTCTTTGTTTGCAGCTGTTCTCGAGCTTAAAATATTTTGTGGCCAAAACATGGTGCATCTTTATAGGGATATAATATAAAATGATGCAGCCTGTGTGTTCCAGTGTGACTGTTCTGTGACCTGATGAACGAATATGGTTTAAACAGTGACAAAACCAAGGTATTTGGGGGGAGCTGCAGCAACAGACATAATCAAAAGCAAGACACACTGGTTTTGAGGTGTTCCCCAGGCAGTGACATAAATTTGTGGAGGAAAAAAACCCAAATCTCTAAACATCCCCGAGTGAGGCAAACATCCAGAGTTATCCCCTAGTAGAAATGCTTTTGCTTTGCACAGGAGTAGAGGTGATGAGGCAGAGTCGGTGTCAGGCCATGACTTGTGTGTGAGGAAGGGGGAGCTCTCATTGGAATTCTGCTGAGGCAGCTGGGGGGAATCAGGTCTGCTATGTTCCTCAAGCTGGCAAGGGTGAGACTGGGGTCTTTTCTTCCCCAAATCTCTGGAAGCTTCATGCTGTGATAGATTTAGGCAAATGTAATGGAATGCAAATCCTGTACTTGTACTTCTCCCGGCACCGAGCTTCTGAAAATAATCACAGGTCTCAAGAACCCAGGCAGGATCTGGCAGCTCAGAGTTATCTTCTGCCTTGAACAAAGTGAGAAGAGTCCCTGATTTTGGGTGGCTTGTGGAGTGCTTTTGGGAGATGCAGTGGCTTTTCATTTCGTGGCAGATTTTGTCCCCGTGCAGGGTGTGAGCAGCCACGAGGAGCAGCAGAGGCTACAGGCTCGCTCAGAGTCACTGGAAATGGGCAAATCCCTCCTGTCCTTTAGGAAACTGTCACGTTCAATTGGCTTTTATTACAGCTCTACAGTCCAAAACTGCATCTGACCAACAGAAATGTTTACTGAATCTGTGTTCAGTTCCTCTTGAATAGGACACCATTGCTACTGCATTTCTGGCTCCCAAAAAAAGGCCTTGAGAGGAACTGTTTAAAATTTGGGCTCAGTTTGATTTAAAGAAGAAATAAGACCTATAGTTTCCAGACCTAGAAGAATGGTTTCCTATGGCTGTGTAGCTGTAACAGCAAGTGCTGTGTCCTTGAATGGTTTAGATCTTCACTTAATGTTTGGGTTATTCATAGTTTTGTAGAGCTATTGCCTTTCCGACTTGTGTTTCGTTTGATTGGCTCCATTTTGGGTGCTGCTGGGCTGGCACCAACCAACCCATTGTGGTCTCCATGGTTTTTGTGTCCCTGGGAGCACATGGTGCTACAAAAAGGATATTGATAATACCAGGACTCCGTGCATTTTACAGGCTGCCTTACTCCTGTGTAACAAGACCTGTTTGAGAAGGGCTGTGGTAAAATTCTGTGGGAAGCACAGGATGCACGAGGGTTTACTGCACCTCAGATGTCTCCATGTCTGTTCTCTCACCCTTAAGAGCATGCACAGAAATTTGGTGCTGTTTTAGATCTTGGGGGAGTTTGTTTGGTGTGGTGGATTGGGGGTTTTTTTTGTTTGTTTTGAGGAAGCTACGAAGTTCCCTTGAGAAGATCCTTTACAATTCTGTAACACAAGTGACATAAATACTTGTATAGGGAGAAAACCATAGCCATGATATTGTGCTCTCTAAACCTTACAGCAATGTAAAATCTCCTTTGGGAATTGCAGAGGCAGCCTGATAGCTGAGGTCTAGGCCACCAGCTCAGGAAACCCAGCATTCCCAAACCTGACCTGCAAAACATGGTCCTTCACTGTGCTCACCAGCCTCTCGTTTGATTTTCCCCAGGAGCTCTGACTCTGAAGAAGCCTTTGAGACCCCGGAGTCCACTACACCTGTCAAGGCACCACCTTCACCTCCACAGCCACCTCCTGAAGCTGCAGCAGCAGCAGTTGTTGCAGACATAGCAGAGCAAGAAATAAAACCCCAGGTGCCCTTGGAAGACACAGGTAATGAGTGGAACAAGTTACTGAGGGAGGTGAAGCTGCGGGGAGGTGTTTCTCTAAGCACAGGGAAGGAATTGATGCTAATGAATTGTCTTCTGTAATATTAGTTAGTGTGTGCTGGGCATTATCCATGCTGGGAGGAAAAACCCTGTTGCATCTGGGGAAAAAAAGTGTTGGAGAGTCTGTCCATAACATTTGACAAATGTTAAAGAAAAGAGGAGTTTTCTAGAAAAGCCTTTTTTTTTTGCCTTTTGAATCAAATTTCTTTCTGTAGGATCTTTACAGAGTCAGATGAGGAGAAAAAAAGAGGTATGAGATGCAGATGCAGGTGCCTGGGTGAGCACTGTTAACTGTCACAGTGAACAGAATGTTAATTCTGAATGTGTTACCTGAAACAGGAGGTGATCAAAAAGTCCACTAGTACAATAGAAATATTGATATTAGAGTTATAGGATGGACATGGGAATATGTATGAGTGTATGTACAGTATACATGCATAAAATTGGTACGTACTGGGAAAATAACCTTTAAAAAGGGAGAATTGTGTTTAAAAACTAAAGAAATCCTTTCCCAGAAAAAGTGTTCTTTGTTCTTCAAATTGAGTAATGGAATATGAGGGAGTAGAAAGCATGCTATTAGCCCAAAATAGCTTTGTTTGGGCTGTCAGATGACAGCTCTACAGTCTAAGACTGAATTCCCCATTATGCTGTCTTTTTTCCCATCTGAAAGTCAAGTCATCTTCATCACCTGGCTGAAGTGCATAAAGGTGATGTTACTCCCAGCAGACTAAAGCTCACTTGTCTTATGTTTGGAAAGACATTGTGGCTTCCCACCCTTATAAGGGGAAGGGAGCACCTGAGATGTGTAAATGCTCCTGGTCAAAGGAAGAGGGTCTGCAACAGCTCTCAGAGTTTGATAAATAAATGACACACTTGGCATGGAAATTGGTCTGTTAGGCCCTGACCCCCCAATGTAAGCACAGTGGGTTTGGGGCAAAGGGATAAGTGGAAAGAGAAGGAGGAGAGAGATGAGCTAAAGAGGGAGAGTGAGGAAGAAAGTGAGAGATCACCAGTCCCAGCTCCAGCATTGATCCAGCTGATGGGGTGTCCAGGATTGCACCGCGGCTTTGTGTGGGGACCTTTTTATGGATAAGTTTTCCTTTCCCTCGAGATAAGCTTCTTGCTTTCTGTGCAAATCAGTTGCCATGCACAGTCTGTTCTTCAGGACCTTTCTGGGTCAGAGCACTTCAGTAGTGTTTGGTGGTCTTGATCCCCCTCTGCAGTCCATGCCTGCTACATGATTCTGTTCCTGTGCTGTGTTGTGCTTATCTCCAGGAGAGATAACAAGGACATTTGTCCCAGGAAAGTGCTCCCTAACTCCGTTTGGCTCTTTCTCCAGCCACCTTCTGTTCTTCCTCACAGGGTGTTATTACCAGCAATCCCTGGCTGTTATTGCCAGCGATCCTTGGTTGCCTCCATGGCTATCCAGCTGTTGGTGTTTGAGACACACACATTAGCCCCCTTGCCTTCTGCAGATGTCTCTCATTGCCAGGCAGCGTTTTAAAGCTTCCCTTTCCATTCTGCTTGGACAGTGGGCAGGGCAGCGTCCAAGGCTGGTGTGTGTTTTATAAAGGCTGTCCTGCTTTGACTTAAACCTTTAGGAAAGTGGCAAATAAGTCTTGCAAACATCTTGAGCCACCTAAAGCATTTCTGGGAGTTACTCATTAAGGAATGCTCTTTAAGATAATGATTTATTGATAAAGTTGATAAGAAGCTCAGAAGATGCTCAACAAACTGATTCCACAAAATAAAAATTAAATACCGAGGCATCATAATACTGATTCCTTTCTGCTGTTACAGTTCCCTCTTCATTGTAGCAAAGGCTACTCATTCTCAATGTTCTTTCCTTTATTTAATCTTTGGCAGCGTAATGATTACAAAATAAATGCTGAGAGAACAAAAGAACGCATATGCTGAACAGGATTGGAGCGTGTTTTTAATTGCTGCAGTAGATTATCTTCAAGCCCTTGATTACCCATGTGCTTCCCTGGCACGTGTGATTCTTGACTCTTTACATCCCAGTTCTCCCTCTCCTTTCTTCCAGATATTTCTGAAGTAAATAGGAAACTGAATATATCTATTCATAGCCAGTGTGAACTGTATTGAAGGGCATCGGGTGGCGGAGGTGAAACCATTTCATTTGCAAATCGGATTGTCCATGGGAGGCAAGTTACCCCAGAGTAAAAGAGCTGTGTTCAGTGTTCCAAAATCATGCAAAACGCAGTTCTACAACAGGGTAATTTACTGGAGGGAAAGAAGATGCGTAATACAGAAAACATTCAAATGTAGGAGGGCAACACAAAGCAGTCATTTGTTTTGGAAATGTTTAGAAGGAATGAATAATACTAGGAGTATAGGTTAGGTGTTCAGAAATGAGAAGAACTAAACGTTTTGTACTTTATAAACCACTTGTAGTTTATTTACCTCCTAAGTTGCGCACAAAGGGAATGAGTCCCTTCCTTGGGGGTGATGGGCAGTTGAAGAAGAGTTCCTCGATGGTAGCAGACAGATAAATAAATAGGCTTCAGGAAAGGAGGAGTAAGGAATATGGGCAGCTGGAGAGCCTGGCACACGCACCGGGAGAAGCAGCGCTGTCCCGCTGGGTTTCTGCTTCGCCAGCCCCGTGGCTTTGTCTTCGACATGAGGTTGGTGACAGAGCGTGTGTTTGGGTGGAAGGAGGAAGCACAGCGAGTGTTTAAAGGATCATTTCATCTATAGCTGACAGTAATTACTTATGCAGATGGCTGCAGTTGTGCTGCATGGTATCATTAGTGCAGCAGCTGGACCCCACTGCTGGAAAGCCAAGAGGAGAGTTTTTAATTAGGCTGACTTCAATGCTAGTTTAATAAATATGATGAAAGTGAACTATAGCTAAACTCATCCTGGGTTTGTGCCAGCTCCTGGTGGGGTAAAACCTGCCGTATGGCTCTGGTCCATCAGCAGCAGAGCAGGGGAGGGGAGTCAGTCTGAGGGCGAGTCTGGAGGGGAAGAGGAGTAACAGAGCATGTATGGAAACTATCCCTGAACCCCAGAAAGTGTCCCCAGTGAGCCCTTCCATTCCTCCCTAAAGAAATTGTGGGAAATGTGAGTTATACTCCCGAGGCGAATTTGAGAGCTTGAGGTTGAATTTATTATTTTTCATCGTTATTCTGGTAGTATTTTAAATTATCGTTGCTTGTCTCAGCAGCTTCTTTGTATTAGCAGTGATATCTTGTCCCTTGTTTCATCCACATGAGCAGCAGAAAGTCCCCCAAGCCCTTTCTCCCAAATACCCCCATTTCTGGCCGGGAATTCCTGTTTCTTCTGCCACCCTCACTGCCTTCCCCAGTAGATTAATGAATTCAGATTATATTCACAGGGCAGATGTGAGAGCTGGAGCCCCCTCCGTGTGTTTCAGACCAATGATCAGGAAATGGTCCTTCTGGTGCCAGGGAAATCGGGGTCAGGCTTTCCAGTAGAGAGACATGATGGCCCAGACAAAAACAAACCAGATTTTTAGTGTGGAAAACATTCTTCTTCAGGGTTTTTCCTCTTGAAGCCTGACACAGAAAAATCAAAAAGAAACTAATACATGAAGTTTTCTCTCAGAGTAAGTGACAAAACTATTTTTACAGAACTTTTTAAGTGCTACTAATTGACTTTGTGACTTCAAAGGCTTCTCGTAACAAGCAGGAACCTGAAATAAGCTGTGTTTCAAATTTTCTAGTGTTAGGTAACTCCAATTCCTGTATGCTTTTGGCAAAATGTACTTTTCTTCTGAGTTCTTTCCTCATAACAGAGTGTGTTTGCACATTGTATGCTTTTTCCAGGGGTTTGCCTTTGTTTGCTTTTCTCTAGAAAACACAACTAGAATTTCATTTCCTCTATATTTAGTTTTTTTAGAGCTGCGTTTAAATTTTGTTTCTAAGCCTTTCAAAATAATGTTTCCTTTTGTTTCCCAGCTCAGCAGTGTTAATGCCTGCTTTCAGCTTATTGGAGTTTTTAGAGATACTTCAGCAAAGAAAGCCCTTTCCCTGGATACTTCGGCAGCTCCTTAAGCAACGACTGCCACTGAGTTCCTGCATTTCTTTCCTAAGGCAGTAAAAAGCTGTAGATCCTTATACCCACCCTGATCTAATCTTCAAATGCCTCCTGTCCTTTCATATTCAATATAAAGCATTTTAATGAAAGTGCAATGTCCTCATCAGTGAACAGTTCAAACCACACGCACAGGATTTGCTGCTGTTCGGATCATTTATGGATCCCTGTTGAAAGAAGGCTGAGTTAAGTGAGTTTTGTGTCAGCCTCACTGTCCTTGTGGGACATTGAAGCCTTACAGGCATCTGAAGTGTCACCAAACTCTTGGTTTCTTGTAGTGTTCAAAGCAAGATGTCTGTGGTTGACTAGAAATGGGTTTTGATTTTCTTTTTATTAACAACAGAAATGGGTAATTAGTTTTGTTTATTAGTGCACACAATATCTTACTATTATTCTCAAGCACATTGTGGTTGTCCTGTGCAGGACCAGGAGTTGGACTTTGATGACGTTTGTGGGTCCCTTCCAACTCAGGATATTCTATGATTCTGTGACCTTCCAGCAGATTTTGGTTCTGCCATAACAGGTGCCAGGTGAAAATGCCAAGCACTAAACATGCCATGTAGCTCTCATATTTAGGTCTCATCACCTGGATACAAAATGTCTGGGGGTTTTTTTGTTGTTGTTGGTTTTGGGTTTGGGATTGTTTTTCATAGTTGATCCAGTGAAAATTTATCTCAAATCAGGGAAATTTCCTTGTTGAAGGAGCAGATTTTACCTTGTATTTTAATGAATGAGATTAGAGGAGTTTTGGAGAGCTTGGCTTTTTATTTTTTTATGACAGTGTAAGTTTCCCTGCTATCCTGCAGGTTCTTGGAATGCTTTATAAAGCTTAATATCTACCTGTGGGCAGCTCTTACCGGTATAAATTGTGAGTGACTCTCAGTGCCAATGAAAGGTGTAAACCTGACTGAAAACCTTGTGCTGGTCTCTCTCTCTCTCTCTCGGGCAAGTCCTGCCTTAATTTCCACAGCTTGTTTCATAGCATGTTCCTTTGCAATGAAATTTCATTTTAATGAAATACTGCAGTAACACTGATTTACTTAATTCTGTGCAATAAAAGGACAAATGTCCCTGCTCTCTGAATAGGCTGTTAGTGTCAGGAAAGGATGGTCTTCATATCTCTCTGTGGTAATAAAGCTGTGAGTACTGTTTGTATCCTCTCCTCCAGCAGTTCAGGACTGAGCCAGTAACGCCAGAAGAGTCTGAGAGCAGCATTTCACTTCTGCCAAAAGCCCTGTTTTCTGAGACAGTTTCACATCTTGTTTCATAAAGAAGCAGTAGAAATATCACAGTGGCGAGTCGAGCAGCACTCTGCAGAAATCCATACTCTTAAGTAAAGGATTTGATTAGGAGGAAGTTGTGAAATAAGCGATTAAAGAAGATTAAAGCCCTGCACTATGTGAACACACCAAATTTGAATGCTTTGAGTAGCTGGAGAGCATCGTACACTCCTTTCCTGTGATGCTTCCTGAACCTCAGCCTGTTATTTACAGTCCAAGTTCTGCAGGGCGGTGGTTTATTTTATTTTGTTTTGTTTTAATGCATGTTTGTACTTTGAACAAGGGCCTCAGTGGTGTTGAGGGCTTTGGGGCAGGCGGGACTGAAATCAATGCATAACTGCAGATGATTTCTTGTTCAGATCCTGCTTTTATTTCATGCTGACCTAGATTTGTGCTCTGCTGACGTCCCAGAGCTGCGCCAGTGCTCATTGTGATGTCTTCCCCTAAAGTGTCTTCCATTCCCCTTTCAGGGTAAACCAGACAGATTAGGCTGATGCTGGAGGTTTGTGGCACTCTTGGAGTGCCCTTAACAGGAGCCCCATCCGTGTCACAAAGTGATGTGTCTGTCAAGCGAGCACCAGCTCAGCCTAATTAATGATGCCTCAACCAGACTGAAACCAAGCCCAGCCCTGTGGGGATTAAGGAGAAAAATAAACTGTCCTGAAGTACTGCCACGTTATTAGCATTCATTTAGCAGAAAAACACATTAAAATATTATTTTAATTGATGTATCTCAGTGAACTTCCACAGTCTTAGCAGAGAAACTGCGTAGCTGTCACTCCTTTGATAGTGTCTGGAAATACATGGTGCCGCTTTAAGGAACTGCTTTGGGAAATGTGTCCAATTCCCTTAAATCCTTTGTGTCCTTTACATCCATAAATGATAATTCTTGCAGTCTCTGTGCAGACATACAATTTCTTCTGAAATTTCCTTCCGAAACAAAGGAAATATTGTTTTTCTGTGCTTTATCCAATCATAGCTTCTCGCTAAAAGTAATAATTGGTTGTCTGTATTGCTTTTATGAACAACGTTAATGAATGTAGCTGGGCAAAATGGGAGTTGTTATGCAAGAGACGTCAGGATTGGAATGAAAAAGATGTGCAGAAATGTCTCTGAGATGATTTAAGGCTGATCTAAGCGTTCATTTTTGTTGGACTGTTTTTCTTTATAATTGCGTAATTTAAAAAAAAAAAAAGAAAAAAAAGACAACATGAAGAATGCTGTGCTGCTTCAGTGGGAACCACGGGGGCAGTTCTGCTCCTCAGCGAGAGCTCGGAGCAGCTGCTTTAGCCCAGCTGGAACTGGGAGCTGCACGGAGCTGCCCCGGGTCCCTGACAGCCCACAGGGACAGAGGTGACCGTGTTACCTTCAGATCAGTGGCAGGGCAATGACAGCAGGAGCAAAGCACGCTCAGGATTTGTAAAACATTTGAATAATCAGCCTAATGAGCTGAAAGGCAGCAAGGACCATCATCTTCATCCTTTCATACCTATAGATGTTCTATTTTTTTGATATACGCTCTTTTTCTGCTTTGTCCAATAGAGTTGTTATATCCCAAGTGAAGAGACTTCTGTAAAGCCTTTCAGGATTCTATTCAGTAATTACAATGAAAAGCTGCTTGGATGAACAACTCTAGCATACAAATCTCTCTACAAAATTTCCTTCTCATCAACAAGTTAGAAATACACTTGGAAAAATCTGTTTTAAATAATCTGTAGGGAGCTTCTAGTGATCATTTTAAAGGAAGATTTTTCAACTGAAAATATTTGTAGAGTTCTCTAATTGACTAGGGTTTTTTTTATCTTTACCATAATTTATTTCCTATTAAATTCTCAGTGATTCATCTCTCATTATAAACTTGTAAGTATGAGGTCAAAGTAGGGTGTATTGACTGCTTGGGGCAAATAGAGGAGCAGCATTGATGGGTTATGGAGAGGAAGCATTTTCCTCCGGGAAAATTGGTAAAAATAGCACATGGGAAACAAAACTTAAGGTCAACATGTAATTACTGAAGCACCAGTCAATTTACAGCAAATTTACTGCATAAGAGCTCTGACACAATTGTGTGAACTCTTTACAACAGTGGAAAATGGGATTAATGTGCTTGATGTGCAGTTTTTCTGGTGTTTGCAATATTTAGCACGTTATAGTAATATCCATCTATTTAAACACAGTTTAGAAGAGATGCTTTAGAGGCTGTTGCAAAATACATGTTTTGTCTTTTCAGGAAACTTGCCTTGAATCCTTTTCTGGGGAGAACAGTTCTATTTTTTTCCCCTTAATCTAGTTCATATATTGCAAATGTCGCTTTGTATGTCCTTTAATAATTGCTTAGTCCATTTGTTTGTTTTTAATGACTTTTTCTTTTACTTGTTTAGATTACTGAACAAATATTACCCATTTACTATATTAGATTATAGTAAAACTCACTAAGCCCCAGTTTTAAAAGTGTGTTTAAAGTTCAGAGAGTTTTCTGTTTGTTCCCACAGGATTGTGTTCAGAAGCTGAACCCGTAACCGATGTGTCACACAGTGAACCAGTTCAAGAGAGCCCTTTCCGTCCCCCTCCCCATTCTTTTTCCGCTGTCTTCGACGAGGACAAGCCCATAGCCAGCAGTGGAACTTACAACTTGGACTTCGATAACATTGAGCTGGTTGATTCTCTCCATGCCTTGGGACCGAGCTCTGCAGAATCCAAGAGTCGTGACCCCAAAGCAAATGTTCGAAGGAAATCCACTGATTCAGTCCCAGTTTCCAAATCCACCTTGTCTCGATCTCTCAGCTTGCAAGCCAGTGATTTTGATGGGGCCTCTTACCTTGGCAACAGCGAGACATTAGCACCGTCAGCAGATGTGTACGGTACTGGTTCAAGCAGTGCTTCCAGTACCCTTAAGAGAACAAAAAAACCCAGGCCAGCTTCCTTAAAAAAGAAGCAGTCAGCAAAAAAGCCTCTGGATGCTCCACTGGTGAAGGAAACCCCTCAAGAACCTCCTGACCTCGGCCAAGCCACCTGTGCCCCGGGTGAGGATAAAGGAGTATCGGAGGCGAAGGCTGACCCGGCAAAGCCCGAATGTACTGAACCTTCCAAAGTCTCTGCTGAGAAAGAGGAGGCCCCGCCTGTGCCTGAAGGATCCAGCTCTTTGGATCCAGAGTGTTTTGAAGGAATTAGTGCATTTAGCAGCGGAGGCAGCAAAGTGCAGAACTCTCCCCCTGCCAATAAGAAAACACTACCTCTTACCACGGCACCGGAGGCTGGGGAGGTGACTCCGCCGGACACCGGGGGACAGGAGGACCCTCCGGTCAAAGGCGTTGCAGTGAGGCTGGAGTTTGATTACTCTGAAGAAAAGGGGGGGAGTGAAGACCAGCAGGAGAGCACTCCTCCTCCCAAAAAAGCAGGGAAAAAGCCGGGTGTTAAAATGCCGCTCCGGAGGCCAAAGACTAAAAAAACGGTGGAAAAGCTTGACAATGCTCCGACCACACCGACCAAGTCACCCACTGATCCAAACGAAATCCCTATCACAAAAGGCTCCTACACCTTTGACATTGACAAGTGGGATGATCCCAATTTTAACCCCTTCTCATCGAGTACAAAAATGCAAGAATCACCCAAACTGCCTCAGCAAACGTACAGTTTTGAGCCAGACATGTGTGAGGACTCCATTGACCCTTTCAAGTCTTCTTCTAAGATAGCCAGCTCGCCCTCCAAATCTCCAGCTTCCTTTGAGATACCAGCCAGTGCCAACGAAACAAACGGAACGGAGGGAGACAACCTGAACAAACCCGCAAAAAAGAAGAAGACGCCACTCAAAACGTAAGTTAAAGGGCAGAGATGTTTCTAGAATAGAAGCAGCACATCCCTACCCCTTAGTGCAGTTACACAAGGTTTATATTTGAATAGCTGGGTGTTGGTGGCCACAACTGGACTCAGCTGGGGGTGTGTACATGCTCTCCCTCAATAGTTTGGTATTTCCAAACCAAAGGGGAGAACTGGGGCTACCAAGCCAGATTAGGCAACTGCATTTTTGAGTCTTCGGGCTCAGTGTAGTTTGGAACCTGATGAAGTTGTGATTTTTATCAGTTTTCTAGCAAATTTTCCGTGACCTCATCTTAGGAATGTGATGCTGTTTAAGATGATGAAAGTATTCACACCAGTAAAGACTATTTTATGAGTTATTGTTTTTGTGAGTGGGATGTGAAATAGTAAGGCAGTGACAAGTCTCATATTGCACACAGCACGGAGGTGGTTTTATCCAGTGACTTGTGGTATTTAAAAGAAAATAACCTGAAACAGAAGAGTGAACTTATTAAAATACATTTTTTTGCACGCAAGACTAAAAAATTTCAAAATTTTTCATTTTATGAAAGAGCTTACAGTTGTGGGGAAGGGTTTCAATATCCCAGACTGCTACACACTGGGGAAATATCCAGCTTTTAGGCACAATTGACAAATTCCAGGATAAATTTCCTAGCTTGCTGTGTTTAGATATTTGGTTAAAAACCTCAGTGGCTGGTTGCATTGATTCACTTGCTGGTGTACATGTTGCTTTATCTGTTCAGACATGGTTGTTCCGAGTTGGTAATCACCAAGTTTATATCCCATTTCTCTGAAACCGATCTCTTGCGTGTATTGTAAGGAAGGATCTCAGTTCATGTTTCTTTATGGTTTAAACATTTCAGCTAGCTAACAAAAACAGGAGTAAAGATTTTAAAAGCCTGGCAATTTGAAGATAGCACGGTTAAATGTAAAACAGTGCAAAAGATGACCTCCTGTGTGGGGTCAGATGGAGATACTTCAGTTTTTTATGAGCAGCCTCCTGCCCTCTTGGCTCCTAATTCGCATCCCTTGCCAGATTTGAGGAATCTTCTGTATTTTTTTTTCTTTTTTTCTTTTTAGAGGCATTTAGGACTTATGGATAGTTTAGACCTCTGTGTAGTTGAGTTGGGTTTTTTGAGAGGGGAGCCTGTTTTTATTAATGTTGCTTCTTTTTGAGGTTTACCTGAAATTTCGTGGAAATTCGGGTGGGAATTAAGATCCATGCTAAGCTGACACATTTTTCAAGGCTGCAGTCTGAATTGGTTTGGTCCAAATCAAGGAGACTTAAAAGTCTGGCAGCAAGAGAGGAACTATTTGATTCTTCCTGGGGAACTGCAGAGGGAAAGAGGGGAATTTTGATACCAGCAGATCCTTAGGTTTGATATTTGTAGCCAGAGTCTCCTTGTGTCTTCCAGTAGCTGGAGGTGTCAGACCCCAAGTGTGGACCTCTTGAGTTCACCTATCTGCTTTGACATGAGAATGAATTCCAAAGTTAATTTAGGGGCAAAATGAGTTTACAAAGAGTTTTCTAAACCACATTCATCCTTGGGAAAATCCATCATGGGAATGCCCTGTCCTACAATCACGAAGTTCACTGCTGGTCTTTATCATGGTGGAGAGGAGAAGCTCCCCCAGCACAGGGCTTATAAATTCTTGGGTCAGGAGGGTTGCAGGGATTCCCAGCCCTTTCACTGTGTTGTGTTTTATGTCTGCTCCCTGCAGCTCCCTAACCTACTTTTATGAGTGTTTGGGTTTGTGTTTTTTTTTTTTTTTTTACAAAGAAGAGAATCTACTTATTAACACACAGCGCAGCCTGCAGCCATGGTGCTTTCTAGAAGAAAATTAGCCTGAGGCTGTTGGGGGATGCCAGGGAAAACAGTGGTTTTATTTGGCTCTGCCCCTCTGGTCCCTCTTCTCCATGAAAAGGCCTCAGCATGACTCCTCCTTGGCATCCAGTGCAGGAGAAGCCCTGGCTGGGCAGGGAGGTGGAGGGGTGTAGGACCTTCCTTGGCAATACTCCGTGGTGGGACAGGAGAGAGAAGAGAGTGCAAAATGGTTCAGCTCCAAGGGGCACAAATTAGGAAATGATACTGTAATATTCCAGGGCTTATAACACCTAATTAATGGGTGATTTTTTCAAAGCCAGGAGTTTTTACTGGCGCTGTTGAAGGATGCAGAAATCAGACCCTGTGGGCCAGTTGGGAAATGTGTTCCTCGTGTGGAAAGATTAGACCTATGGGAGGTAAAGCCAGGTGTGAGTTTAAGCCATTGCTAAGCTTGTACTACTTTGAACCTGAGCCATGCGCTCATCCTACCCATGCTAAACCAATAAAAAGAATCCATTTTTATTCTTCAATGAAACCTCCAGCAGTCTAAGCATTGACCTCCGTGTGAGATGATGAGGCTTTGTAGAAGAGGTGTCAGCTCAACACAAATTACTCTCTAATCACCTACCTGAGCTCTGGGTTGCCTTGAGATAGTCACATTGCTCAGGTGATGCTGAGCAAAGAGCAGCTGATGCCTCCCCAGTTCCAGCCTACAGGGATGAGTGAAAATAGGTGGTTTGTGTAGAGGATGGTTGTGTAGGCATTGCTCTGGAAGCTGTTGGAGGCACGTGAGAAGAGACAAACAGGAGCTGCCAAGCTCTTTAAAGTAGATGAAAACTTTTCTTAGCCTAAACTGTTTGGCAAGGTTTGGTTCTGCCTTGGGGGAAATCAGTTGGCTCTGTCCGAACACCAAGTTAGATTTCAGTGAGAGCCAAAACAGAGGAGATTTAAAGAACTGTCGTTGTCTTTGCTGACCTGGGCAAATGATTTGAAATGGTCAAGTAGCTTTTTCGGTACTGTTGTAACACATCAGCAATCATTAAAAAACCCCCGGAATAGCTCTTTCCTTAAGCTTAGCTGCCATTCAAGAACAGTTTTATATCCCGTATAATAACAAACAATTGTGTTTTGAAAAGCAAGCAGGTGGCCTCCATCAGGGAAGGCAGGGTTAGTGTGTTGAAAGGAACTTAACTTGAAGGCGTCAGCTTTGAAAAATGTGTTTTGTAAGATGAAAGCCTGTAAAAGTGTAACACTGAACTTGAAAACATTGTATTTCACAATAAAAAGTAGGGGTTAAGATAATACAGGTAGAAAATATGCATGATCAGATTGCCTTAACACATTAACAGAGTATTTGTAGGTTAATCTTTTTTGTCAGTTCCTTCTGTCTGTCTCTCTTTTCTTTGTCTTCTTTGTCTTAGGATGGTAGAAGATGTGATGTCTGTATGTTCTCTGTTGTAAGTAATTCTAAGCTAACATTTCAAATTTCTTCTTTGATTTATGGGCTTTTTAATTTTACTTATTTATTTTGCAGCATGATCAGTTATTATTCAGCATGAAGCTTTTATGTTAACGATTTCACTTCACTGGCACATATGAAAGCCATTTTAAGATACATGGCTGTGAATGAGTTTAAGGAATCTTTTGCCTCATTATGTTCTTGCCTATCAGAGATCCTCATTTAAAAAACTACAGAGATTTTGCACCCCTGAGCTAAAATAGGAAAGTTTTATTTCCATCATTGAACAATCAGTCCTTTGTATTACTGCAAGAAATGCTTCTCCTTCTTAAAGGAAGAAGTTATCCTAATTACTTCTGGGGTCATATCTGGTTAATTAGTGGCACGAACACACCAATATTCAGCTGTCCAATTTATTTCCCCCTCTAGATGTGGTATTGATTTACCCTTTAGTGATTGCAGCCCACCATTATAATTTCTGGTGTCGATCTGGCCATCATTGATCAGGCATGAGCTGGTGGGCAGTGATTTTTGCCACTGCATCTCGGTTCAAACATAAAGTCTTTATCAGTGAGTTTGCTGTGGTATTTTTCTTCCTCCTCTAGTTAGCAGTGTAAAAGTTTTTGAATAACTCTGGCAATATGCATCAAGAGAACAGATGGATAATTGGTTTATTCCCAGCTGGAAAATATTTTTTTAACCAATTGTGAATAAACATAAAGGCAACATCCGTAATTGTACATCATAATGGCATAATGTATGTTCCTCATTCCTTTTGCCTGTGATTGAAACCTGTGGGATTTTTGAAGGGCTACAATGTCTGTGCTCCCAGCCTGCACCGTGAACTGTCAGGGGAACTGGAAGCAGAATTGCCATATTTCTTTGTTGGGTTTGTTTTAAAAAGGGTCTGTTGTGCCCATTTGTAATGACAGAGCTTTGTTCTGGCATCTTGGGAACAGCAGCTGCCTCAGATGGCTTTGTGTGGTTCACCCAAAGCCATACTAGTTTTTTTCTTAATGATTTTTGGGGGTCATTGGAACTTACTGCCCAAGTTTATCACAGTTTTAATTCCCAGGCCAAGGTGTGGGTTAGACCTAATTTTCACTTGGGAGACTGAAGCAGACAGAAGCCAACTAATTGCCTTGAGGCCACCGAGGGTGCCTGGTGGTGGGGCAGGGATTTGAATTGCAACTGAGCAGGAGCTCTGTTCTGTAAAAGCGTCAGTAGTTAGCATGAAAAATATGGCAATCCTGCTGTCCTCAGCTTTTGGGGAATCAAGGCCTGTCCCAAGTGCATGACAAGAATCTGTACCCATGGCATGTTTTTCTGTGGTGCTGCTGCCTAATGGATGGGATTTTAATGCAGAAGGGCTTACAGAGGTTGCATTGTCTGTGGCTGTCTCTTGCTAAGTGTGAAATGACCTCATTCTTGCTGGTATTATCATATTAACTGTGTTAACTTCATTTTCAGTGATACATTTAGGGTGAAAAAGTCACCAAAAAGATCCCCGCTGTCAGATCCTCCTTCTCAGGTAAAGTGCTGCCTTATTTTGATGCATGTAATTCGTGTTCTTGACGGGGCAACAGAGGGGAAATTTGATTTATTTAATTGTAGAATTATACGTTTAATAATGCAAGAGATTTTTGTAGTAGAAATGTACATTTAATAATAGAGGAGATTTTTGTAAAGAATATTGGTGTCCAAGTATAGCACACTGGGCTATAACCAATAAGGCATTAACCTTTTGATCTCTAGTAGTGTGTATACAACACATATCAGAGCTAGTATTTGCTCTGGGAATTCCAGTCAGAGCATTAGTAAATGTACTTTGAAAAGTCTTGTGTTAAGATGAAGCAAGAATATGAATAAATATCCTCAGTCAGTTGTCTGAAAAATTAAGCATCGCTACCCAGCCTGGAATTTTTAGATTGGAAAGCAAAAAAACTAAATGCCTCAGATTGGTGGGCTGGAAGGGAAATAGAAATAAACCAAGTGGGCTGATCTACCAGGAGCATGTGCTTGGATGGTTTGATTCCCTGTTTTAAACTGCTGGCAGGTGGTTTTCTTGGAAGACAAGTTAACAAAAGCTGTTCTGCCTACAAAGGCCTGAGGGCTTTGATGTGGCACAGCTCCTTCCACGCTGCTGTTCCTCTTCCTGTTATCCATCCTGCCCTTTTATTTGTGCTGCTTGACAGTGTGGAAGTGAAGAAAGGGGAAGGGGTTCATGACCTCGCAGAAGGTTTGCTCCTATGGGGGAAGCCTGAAAAGTCAGACTTCACTCATGGGTGATGTGTGCCACTTAAGTCAAGTGCCTAACAGATTTAAACGGCTCTGGGTTTTCTTTCTTCCCCGTTATCAAAGCAGCTTTGCAATGCAAGTGTTTATCATCAAAGAGTTTAGTTATACTGGGAAAACTTGCTGCTAGTAGAGTTAGTATTTTTCATTAAGTATTTTATGCAGAGCTGCAGCAAAGATTACAGAATTAAAAAGATGGCTCTGGCGGTGCAGAGGAATCCGGAGATTTAGCTGTTCAATGTGTAAATGAAAGATTAGAGAATTAATTGGCACTGGTTTTCTGCAGGATCCCACTCCACTGCCAACTCCAGAAACGCCTCCCGTCATCTCCACGGTGGTTCACGCGACAGATGAGGAGAAACTGGCGTCTTCCGTGACGGGGCAGAAATGGACCTGCATGACTGTGGACCTGAACACGGACAAGCAGGACTACCCACAGCCCTCTGATCTGTCCACGTTTGTCAATGAGACCAAGTTCAGCTCTCCTACAGAGGGTACGTGTTCCACAGCGCTGTCTCCTCAAGCCAGTGTGACGTTTATTGAGAGAGGGAGTTTGGTTTTATCGAGGGTGTGCTTTGCTGAATGCAAACTATTATTCAGCAACCCTGAAAATGATGCTCTGTGGACCATTATGGGGAATGGGGTAGTTATGGGAAGCTGAATTAAACACCCCAATAGACCAACCTTGAGCTTTCAAGAAAGAGAAAAGGAGATGCTTAAAGGGAAATGAAAGGGGCCTTCAGAGAAAGGCTTTTTGCTTCCTCTGTGTGATTAATTGTAGATGTGCTCTGTTTTTCCATGCATGTGACCCGTTCTCTCGGTGCCTCCACAGAGACTGGGGTCTGAGACTGCTCTCAGAGAGCGCTCTTGGATTCAGACTCACTGAGCTACTCATTCTACCCAAGCCCTTTCCTCTAACCTGAATGGGAGAAGGTCCCAGCTTAAAATTCTTGAAGTTTTTATATTGCATTAAGACCCTTAACATGCCATCTCTCCACCAGGTTCCTGGGATCCAGGTGTCTTTATGCATTAAAATGTCCAGGATATCCCCTGCATAAGATAGGCCAGATAAAATTCCCTCAGCCTGTTAACATTTTTCCTGTTACGCTTTCCTATGAGCAGTTGTGAGCTAAAGCTGGAAGTTTCTGTTCAGAGAACTGTCATTCCAAGTTTGTGAAATGTGGAAGAAACCGAACTAAGAAAGTTTGTGTGTGGCCTTCCTTGGAGTTTCCATAGGGAATACTGCTTTGCAACATCTGCTCCAAAGGCAGATTTTCAGCTTTGTGGGTGGGGAAAAATGTTTGAGTTTAATTTGGCTTGAACTTTTTCTTCTTGATCAGAATTTGGTTTTTTCCCCGAACCTTTCAGTCCCTGTCCCAGTCTACCATGAAAGCTATTTTATGCCATTTTAAACTGGGTCTAAGTTTTTGCCTAATTATGAGTTGCTAAGCTTTTAGGTTGACATCAAAAGGCACAAAATAATCACAGTGCTTTTAATGGTTCATATGCACATGCTTGTATGTTTGTGTGCCCTGGGCTTCTTCGAAATCTGTTGAGTCTTCTGGACAGATAAGTATTTCTTTCTGGATAAATCCAATTGACTGTATTATTAAATTATAAATTTTAGACTTCGGCTTCAGTTTGTTTGTATTTAAAAAAATAACATAAAGAAACACTTTTTAGAAAATAAGGCCCATAAATCCAGAGGAATTGAATATATATGGAAAGAAGTGGAACAAAAGAATAGTGAGAGATTCTCAAAGGCAATGATTTTAGCTTTCAAAGTGGATAGAATAAAGTGAGCAAATCTCCTAATTAAATGCTAATTGTCTTGTCTCATGTGTGCTGCGTGGTATAGCTGGAGTTTCAGATTACACACTCATTAGAATCAACAATGCTTCCACTTTTCAGATCTCTTAAAAATAATAATTCCGCCCCCCCCTCCTTGACAGCCTTGCTCCTGCAACATTGAGAAATCTGTGAGTAATTTGAGGGCTGTTTCTCAGTGGGAACGTTTTTACCCCTCCCAGACACCAGTATGAGCATTACCCTGTAACCCAACACGGCTTTCGTACAGATACAGCCCCGCTCCTGAGGCAGCCAGTGCACCCAGCTCTCAGCTGCTCCATGCCCTACTTGTAAATGCTGCCATTTTCCTGCTGCACAGAGCAGAAATGAGCCGTAATTATTAGCAGAAAATTCTGATGTAATCGTGCAGCTATTTGTAGGAGGAGTTGGAGGACATCTCTTAGTAAGTCTGTCGTATGTATTTATGAAAGATAATTGCCTTGCTTCATGGGCTATCCTGGGCAGTTGGAATTTTGAATGTGTAGAGATAACCCGAGCCTAAGATTTTCGGAGGGGAGATGATGCCTTAGAAGAGATACTTAGGAGAGGAGAGAGAGTAATTATGCTGGAAACTTCGGAGAGCGACGAGATGAAACAAACTGCGTTCAGCGAGCGTGTTATTCCTTTTGTTTCTGGTTGAACTGTTTCCATCTGTGTCCTGCCTCTGTTGGTTTTTCTTTTTTTTCCCCAAACAGCCAAGGTAAATATGTGTTGTCCCAACAGCCCCTTTGGATTGGGATTGCACAGCTGATGCCAGTGCAGAGGTTCCCTGCCGGCCGGGCCAGCAGAGGACAGTGCCGGAACGTGTCCTGCTCGGATGCTCACTCAGGGATTGCTCTCCGGGCATGGGAAGCTGCTCCATAAACGCTCCTGGTGCACCTCACCAGGCTGTGGGGTAGATAAATGACCCACAGAAAGGCAGTTTCTAAACACTGGGGTTTCAGGCTTTCGGGAATTCTGCATCTAAGTGGTGGTTTGAACCTCATTGGCTCAGTTTTGGGTTTGCTTCCACTAGGAAGGAGTGAGTTAAAAATGCCCCCGGTGTCTGGCAGCAGGAGGTTGCCCCCCTTGCCTGGCTTGCTATTACCACTAAAAGTATAAGGTGCTAGGAATTAAAATGTGAGGAGCCTGCTATTACAGCTTTCACTTAGACATTTTATCATTAATACCCCCCCACATGTCAGATACTGAGAATTCGTGGCTGTTCCAAGTGGTTGTTTGGCAAAATACAAGACTTGTGGAGTTCTAGTCCCTGTACTCTACAGTGCTTTTTATTATTAAGAAAAAAATAAAAACTGATGATTTTAAACTCACATTGCACCCTTTGGAAATTTGAGGTTTTTTTCCCCCCAAACAAAACAAGCAAGAGGTTATCTTTAGGGTTGGTTTGTCTTTAAATATCAAACATTTTAATGGTGGTTATCATCTTCCTAATGCAAGCTCTACTTTTCCAAAGCTGCCCAAATCTGGAAGGATTTTAGCCCATGATTTTATGATACTGTAAATGCTAGTGTGGCCTTCCTTAGAATTTATTTATAGTGGAAATTAAATGATGCAAGTAGTTTGTTGAATTAACTCATGGAAACAGAACAAAGTACAGCATTAGGACAAATTAATTATGTTTTAAATTTTTTAATTAAGTTGTCATTGAGAGAAGTCTATGCTTTCGTTTGAGGTATGTTCTCTTTTCCTGTGTTAGATCTGTCTGCTTCTGTTTCAGCTACTGAGTGACCATGGATTGGAAAGAAATGCTGGTTATTCCCTCCAGGATGATTGGGAGATTAGAAATAGAGAAGCAGTAGAGATTTGCATTTTTATTAGATTCTAGATTTAGGGTTCTTTGTAAATCTTCCTGCCTCAGACTTTTTCTCTGAAACTGAAATGTGGAAATAGCCCAGTAAGCTGGGTTGGTGTCTCACCCCCGGTCCATGAGCATTCAGGTGTTTTAGGTATCTGTTTCTCAAGTAGCTGTTCTTAATTAAGAATTGTGTGATAAACATTAAGAAATAGAAGTTAATTCATTTCTCAACAGCTGTTGAAATCTGTTTTTTATAGGAAACTGGTATCAGCATTAACAATTATTGAAAAAAGTGTTTCCTGTGATAAGATACCACAGTCGAGGAAAGGTATCTGTGCTCTGAAATTACACTGAAACTTTCTTAATATTCTGGCCCCTGGGGCAAATTGACAAAGCTGAATTTTTTTCCAGGCAAGCTAATTTGCCTGAAGTGTGTCATAGATTCATTACTGAACATCAGTGAATATCAGTGCACCTTCTGCTTTCTTTCTGTATATTCTCCTTTTAATATGTTGTAAGAAAGGGTTGAGCAGAGTGGCCCTTGTAAATGAGATCTCGTTTATTTCAACAAAAATCATGTCATGGCATGTGTTTAACACCTCTTTTTTTTGTTTTGTTTTTGTTGCAGAATTGGAATATGGCAACTCGTATGAAATAGAATATATGGAGAAAATAGGCTCCTCTGTGCCTGTAAGTTCTCACTTCCATTTCCATTTATCTGCATTCCCTTTTCATAATATACTATCCTGATAATGCCATCAGCTTCACTACCCTTTAGATTAATTACAGTGTGCCTGCAGCAGGTTTGCAAGCCCAGTTGCTTTGAATTGGCATAACTGGAGTAAATTGCATGTGCTTTGTTGTCCTATATCCTGTAAAGCTTGTTCTGTTTTGTTATTTTATTTGTAGGCTGGCATCATAGTAGTTTTTTCTGCAGATTGGAAGCAAATCAGTATTTCCAGCAGTGCAGAGTGCAGAGCTGTCTACACCAGCTAGTGAACTATTTTAAGAAACCGAGAGTAAAACTTTAAAGAATCTGTAGGGAATTGGGAGAGAACACAGAATTTATGTGAAGTATGGAATGCAGGACTGTATGTTATCAGTTGTTTCGCCTTGCTTCTTTTTAATCCATGGATTTGATAGCCTGACTAAATCCAATGGGGGCATATCCAGTGGGGAAGTTAGAAAAATCAGGCATGTATGTCAGGTGCTTAAACCAATGCGAATTTTCAGTGAACACTCTCAGCCAAGGGATGCCTCCTGCCTGACAGGACCAGAAATCTGATTAACCCCAAAGTGGGAGAAGGGGAGCTAAACAGCTCACTCTTTGTAATGGCTCTTTGTTCTTTAATGGTTTCTTCCTGAAAGGGATCGTCTCAGTATCAGCATTACAGTCCTGTATTATTAGTTTTCTGTCAAGTCATTTGGTCATTTAAGGTCTCAGTGACCTGAATTAGCTTTAATGGGGAACGGTTGAATTGCTTAATGAGTTTCTCTTTTGCTGTTGCCAGCAGGATGATAGCACCCCGAAGAAACAGTCTTTATACCTAATGTTTGATGCACAGCAGGAGAGCCCAGTGAAATCACCTCCCATCAGACTGTCTGATTCCACCACTCCGTGCTCAGGGTATGTCACTGGGAGCAAATTCAGCAGTGGAAAAGGATGGCCACCAGAGCACGTACACAAGCCATTCTTTGTCTCTCTGCCTCTGTGTTGCCAAGTTGTTGGTTTAAAAATAGATTCCCATCTGTGTACACATATGATAGAGAATAGAGGGCAAAGATACAGAAGTTTTGCAATGGGAAGGAATAAGGACATGAAAAAGGACATACATTTCTCCTTCATATTCTTGCTAAATAGAGTCAGAGTGGCAACTGCTTCACTGGACAGTGGCTCCCTACTTACAGTTTTTCCCTCAGATACTGAGCTCATTTTCATATTAATCTATAAATCCCCTAATTGCAATTTTTCACATGGCTTTTCCTGGATACGTTTTTCTGAACAAGGACTCCTGTTCATAAGAACAGGATGTGGGGGTTGTGTTCACTTCCAATAATTTTGCTGGTTAAGGACATCTGTTCTTGTTAGTAAAAGCTGTTTGTTGGGAGGGATGTAGGTCACAATGAGAAAGGGGTAAAAAGGCAAGGGAGAAATACTTAAGGAATGTGTGTAACATTCCTGATGGAACTGGTTTTATTTAGGTGCAATTGCTTTGAAAGGATATGGCAAAGTGTTATGAGGTATAATTGATGTAAAATTGAATTGAAACAATGTGTGTGTGTGTGTGTATATATATATATATGTATGTATGCATACCCATGAAAGTGATGAAGAGGACTTGCTTAGCTGCTACCAGAAGCAGAATTGTAAAGGCCTTGTGCTCCACCCTGAAAAAACATGCACAACCTTTTTCCAGGTCAAGTTTTGAAGATCCTGAAGCCCAGCAATCCTCTGGAATGAAAATACAACATCCAGCTTCCCGAGTCCTTGCTGCCAGCCAGGAAACACACTTGCAGCCACCTGACAAGTCAAAACAGAAAGACCTGGAGCCTATGACTCTAGGGACAACTCCAGAGGCTATTGAAATAGTAAGTGTTTCATGGTAAAAGCTTGGGGGGAAGCATTTTCCTGCAGAAATTTCATGTGTCTTGTAAGAGTTAGCACAGGTGGATCTTGAAAGTAGAGGGACATTCAACTTGGTGCTGAAAGGTCTTGGTAGTAGCAGGTGGCAAGACCCAAATGAGGGAGGTTGGTTGATGGAACTGATGGAATTCAGAGGTATTTTCTGAATTATTACCATAGGTTAACATGTTCTCATGATAACTTATTCCAGGTTGATACTCTAAAGTGCATTTTCTCTCACACAGGCCTTTTTACACTGTGCTTTAACCCAGTATTTGAGGAAAGATTTTGATATGTAAAATAAGGTCTTGATATAAACACACAGGCTTGATTTGTTCTGTTACACGTACTGTGAAATTCCAAATTTTTGTTGGTAAAGACAGATATCCTCCAACGTTTTTGTATAAACTGTCAACTATATGGTTATTTTTCTGGTACTGACAATATATAATTCACTTTCTTGATCGTTAGAACTCATTCCAGATGCCAGTTGAGTCACTTCTTTTCAGTGCCTTCTCTGGGTTGGATTTGAAATAGTGGTGAGCCCTTCCTTGCTTTTGCAGCCTGTGCTGCATTACAGACTTCCGAGCCCTGGTTCTCAAATTCAGGAGGGTTCTCTCAAGGCCTCCACTTTTCCAGGCAAACCTGTTTCACAAATGCCAACAGCACTAGGAATGCTGAACTGTATGACAGCACATTTACTGAGGAGACAAAAAAAGCTGCAGGTCACTTTCATAGTAAATTTTCATTTATATTAACAATGGTTTTGCTACCATCTCACGAAACACTTTCTTTTAAGAGTTTGAATGGTTTTCTCACTGCAGGGACTCTTGGGTACTCACATCCCAGTGGTGGTCTTTGTGTCATTCTAGTTCTCCCACCCTGCTATTTACTCTGATAATGGTAAAATTGTGAACATAATTCAGTTTATCCCCAGTAAGCAGCAGAAGACTTTGTAAAGACTGCAGAAAGAGTCTTGCTGAGGTTCCCCTCAGTTTTGGTGCTTTTGAAAGTGCCTTAGAGATGCCTGAATTGAATATAAACCATTGCATGGACAAAACCTGTGATCACTGCTTGAAAACTATTGCAAAAGTGTCGAGGGTGGGCTCTCCGTGGTTTGAGAGACAGGGCTTTAGAGGTCCTGATGTTACTTGTTAGGCCTGGAAAATTTACTCAGCTTTTAAATTAGGAATAATTGTTCTTGGTCTTTGTCTGTTACAACCATGAATCGTGTATTCAGACTCTGTCTTCAGCGAGGCGTAAAATTGCTAAAAAGCAAGGATTTTTTTGGCCTGAACTACCTGGGCAAAATCTCTGTCGCTTATTCTGTATCCTCCTTACCCTTCAGGCATCTCCTGAAGACTCCTTTGTCTCTGCTGATGCTCTTCTCAATAGGATATCTAAGAAAACCTCAATATGTGATCAGCCTGAATATCTAGAGCCTGACTTAGCAGAAAAGAACCCCCCAGTGTTTGCTCAGAAACTTCAGGTTTGTAGCAGATTTAAAAATACCACTTCTCTTTATGCTTTTCTATACACAGGCAGAGCAATGCTTTGCCTCATCTGAAAGGGGTGGGGAGAGGCTTGGAGGGGAGGTGGGACAGAATTAAAATAATTGTTGGATTCTTTCCAAGCTGACTTTGGCCTTTCAAGAACTTAAAGAACAACAAAGACATTTTCATTTACCTCTCATAATTCATATAATACATAAATTTCATCAACAGCCATCCTGTACCTGTATTTTGCAGAAGTCTTTATAAAGCAAATTTTTTTAAGCTTGAACACAGGAGTTGATGTGTGGGGGCTTGTCTTGACACCTGACCTTAGTAAGTCTGTATCCATAGATTAATTTTTTGAGATTTGGGACCTAATTCTGCTAAAGTGAAACTCAGGCTTTGTTTTTCTAGTGATCTAATATCGAATTTGGCATGGCTTCTTCTAGGAGAAGCAAATTGATCTGCAGAGCAATTCTGTATGTCAGGACATACTTTTTTAGACGATTTGTAGTGACATTTTAAAACAGCAAAGCTTGAATTGGGACCTGCAGCTGGCATAAATTCACGTAAAATGGAAACCAAGGGAGATGAGTCTGTGATAAAACAGCTTTAGCTTCAGAAAATGTTTATTTTACCAAAAGCATTGTTCATACCGATCACCTAATCAAAATTATTTGTCTATACAGCTACCTCAAAACTAACCAACACCTGGAGTCTTGTATCAATATCCTATCAATGCAAGGAATTGGGGCTGTGTTTGTCACCCAGGCATTGGCAGGATGGCACATTAAATTACAACACTCCCGTTTACGAACGTCTTAAAACATTTTGCCATGTTCTTAATCCACTTTTTCTCCTGTGGGGTTTCTCACAACCAAACACCTGCCAGGAGGAGTTAGAGTTTGCTGCAATGAGGATAGAAGCCCTGAAGTTAGCCAGGCAGATTGCCCTCTCTTCCCTCCGCTCCAAGGTTTGTGCCTGCCCCTGTGTGTGTGTGAGTGTGCACAGACCGAGGCTCCGAGTGCTGCTTTCCCCCTAACCAGGGCACCGAGCCTGCCCCCGGGTGCCCTTGCCCGCCTGGGCACCCCCACCCTGGTGTGGCACCAGAGCATGCTGCAAGGCGGTGCTGCACCAGGAATGCTGCCGCCTGCCCCACTCACCCCCACCTTAACAGCTGGGGGGGGCAACAAGGGCGTCGCGTCCCTTCCTGCAGTGCGGGTGTGTTTCTCCGCAGCGAGGCTTGTCCGGAAACACCTGATGGCAAAGAACACCAAGCCTGCTTTGACTGCGGGGACGTTTTGCCTTTTGCCGGTATTTTCAGCTTGAATTCAGGCACCTTTTGACCGCTGAAGTTTAGAAGTGAGAAGTTCAGCCGACCTTGCCCTCAGGCTTCTGAAGAAAGGGACTGCAGCAGGGTTGGAAGGGCTAGAGAGCTCCTGAGGAAGAAAGGCCTCTCAACAAACTGTGGCTTATTCATGAAGATCTAAATCTTTTCTGGTTTTTTTTTTTTTTTTTATTGCTGCTTCCAGGTCATCTTGGCTAGTTCTGCCTCAGAGTGAGGCTTTGCACTGCTCTGGGGATGCACATGGAACTCACTTTGTTTGGAAGGGGATGGGCAAGTTTGCTCTGATGTGCTGAGTTTGGTGGTTAGCCAGTTGCACAGGTGGTTTGTGATGCCCTTCATGGTACTTCTAACAAAAAAGTCAGTCCAGAAATCCTAGTGGCTTTCCTGGGAAGTGGTATCAGCTGTATGGGGTGCTGAGGGGATGGCAGTGTCCTGCTGCAGTGAGACACTTTATTCCAGATGTGCTTCTGACACGTCCTTCCCCAGTGACCTTCCTCTTCTTCTATTGTCCATTAATAAATCAGTGGTAAATCTTTTTGCCCAATCCAGTATTGTCTGGAATTCATTGAATTATAACAACAATTGAGCCGGTTATAGGACAGAATTTCTTGGGGCTTTGAAGATCAATTATGAAGTAGCTAGTGCATAAAATATTCTTTTTTAAGGTTAACTGTACTTTTATGAAAAAATTCAGAAACTCACAAACTGTGCTCTTTTAGACGGAGGAGAATGGATTTGGGTGTTTGTGTTACTCAGGGAGGATTCTGAGCTGCAGAAATGTTGCAGAAGGTATTTGGTCATGTGGAGTTATGTTTTAAAGATGCTTTTTAACATCATTGCAGCATTTTCTTTTATCCAGAACAAGTTGATGAACTCCTTAGAAATAGGGAATGGATTTTGTGTGACTGTTTTTCAGAAAAGGCCATTAATCTGTGTAGCAAAGATAGCAAAATGATAAGCAGAGACAAGCAGAGAAAACTAGGCAAAGCTCCCCCCTGTGACAGAGAGTCAGCAGCAGTTTGACATTCACAAAGCCCCGTGTTGGTCCAGTCACAGGAATGTTTGCAGACAAATTCCCTGGGTGTCATGTTAGGGTGGGAAAGGCTTTTGTCCTTGCATAATTTTGCTATTCCAGTGGGAGGCTGGTAGTGTTAAATTAGCCTGCGACGACATCCCTTGTGACCTACAGTGACTGATGGCCTGGATTAAGTAGAACAGAATCCATCAGGTGACTGCAGTGACTTTTTAATTTGGATGTTAACTGGCAGAATTCCCCTCTGGATGGCCGGCCCCCCTTCTTTCTTAATGTTGTATAATTATATATAGCATTTGCTAAACCATTGCAGGATGGGTTACAAGAATAGGATGGTAAATAAAGACACGGAGCACTTGGTGTGGCAAATTAGGTCACCCAAAATAAAGATTAAATATCAGCATTTTGTCCTAGCACCAGGAGTGAGAATAAGGATGTAAAGTGTGTTGTTCTCAGGCAGAGGGAAGTTCTTTGGTCACTCCCAAATTTCTTGTCGCAGACTTCAACAACAGAAGGACCAGTCCCTGCTTTACATTACCAAGTATTTCTGTCTTCCAGCACTGAGATAAATTAACACTTCTCTGTTGAACAGTCTCCATTTGGATGTCCTGTGGCTGATTTTTTTATAGGTGCAGCTTGAATAGGGTTTGTGTCCATCACCCTGTGGATGCTGAGCTGATGAGAGTTGGGTGGTGAAGCAGGATCCAAGGAAAAGAGAGACATTGAAAGGAAAGGCAGTGACACAAATGGGATTAGGGCATCACAACTTTGAGGGGCTCTCATGGTAGTGAAGGAGAAAAACAGGAATACCACAGTTTCTGCTAAAACCTTACAAGCTGAAAACTTATGCTTGGATTTTACTTGCCTTTCCATATATTTGCAAGTACAAGTAGGTCTTGTTTTGCCTCCGCTGAGCTGTCTGCACACACATCAATTAGTTAAAGGGTCGATCATCCGATACACACTCAAGCAGTATTTTGGGGCTTGGAGAGGGCAGGCTCGTTTTCAGCAGGGCTAAATGCATATTCCTCCAGTATGATAAAATCTAGTTTTCATTTTCACTCCATTTCTCTGTTTTCTTTCATTTTGACCTCCTAGAAGCGAGATAACTGCAGCTGTTAATGGATGTGCATTTATTCCCTTTCTGGTGAGATATCTGGTTTCTGTGGAAGGTGCTGGGAAGAGGGCAAGAAGCGTGTTGAGCTCTCAAATATTTACACTAAGATTGCAGTGACCTACATTTAGTAGTAATTCCCCTGAAGGCTCTAATCTTTCTGTGCAAGGTTTAGTGACTTACAAATCCCTACTCTGATTATTACCCCAATTAACTGCTTACCTTCTCAGCAATTAGGTGTCGAACTTAAAGCATTATTATTGGGTTATTTTAGGTAACACCGTCATCCTGTTGGTCAGGTTGTAGTATTTTCTCTATTTCAAGGCACCTAGTAGCAGTTACTGAGTTACACATCAGTTATGAGCTGTGTAAAGTTGGCTTTGGAAGTCAAACCATGAGGACTTTTACGGGTTACTCCGGACACCGAGCCCCGTTGTGACTCGTGTGAAGTGTTTCCAGAGTTAGGGCAGTACTGCTTGGCCCGCTCCCCCAGGCATTTCTGCTCAGTGGTTCAGTTCCAAGAGTTTTTATTGTCATTTTTGAAAACTTTAATTTGCTTTCTGTGTCATTATTGCCATTGTTTTGTCCGATTTACTCAAATGCAAAGGGAACTAGAGCAAACAACTATATTAGTGAGCTGTTGAGCACTATGTAAAAATAAGTATTTATTAATTGCTTTCAATTAGATTTTCTTTTAAATTGTCATCATCCTGGCAGTTGCTTTGACACATTTTTACATGAGCTTGAGGAAATTTGTGTTTCTTTTGCCACAATTGTGTTTCTTTTGCCACAATTAATATTTTCCAGCCATCTCTTTATGAGATCCAGCAAATTAAGCTGCAGGAGGCTTTTGAAATGTGATATGTGCAGTTCAGCAGATCGATCTGAAGGAGGGCCTTTCTTTTGAGGACAGCTTTGATGATCTAATGGCTCTTTTTTATCTCTCAGTTATTCTTGCTTCGTGTTTGAGGGGGGAGTGAAGCACATTTTGTCTTAATTACTGAATGCTTTGTCTTTACTCAGATTTTGGACAGCACCAGGTAGTTTTGTATTTATGCATTTACAGAGATGTCTGAGCTTGTGTCCCAGATGTATTTTTTCCTGCATAGTTATTGTACATTGGGAGATACAAGAGCACAGGCTATTCAGTGTTGATAGATCTTGGGGTGCCTTTTGCTCTGGTACAAAAACCCACTGGATTTGAGGTTGCACCTCCTAATTATGCTGGAATTGATCATTATTTTGGGCGTTCATTTTAAATGTAGCAAAAAACCAAAGGGATGGCCTGCTCCAGAAATCCTAGAAGTTATGGGAGGGATTGCAACAAAATTAACAGTGGATTTGGATCCTTTCTATGATTCTGGGCTGTGCAAGAAGAACCGGGAGGAAGAGAAAGTTTTATGGAATAGCATCTGTCAAGATTTCCTTCAACTGTGTTGAAACAAGAGCATGTGGTGTTGAAATTAATGAGGACTGAACCTTGATTCACACATGATCTACTCACTTTCACATTCCTGTGCTTCAAGCAGTAGAGTGTGACTATTTTATTTAAACACCAGACAAAACAACTAATAAAAACCCTTTTCTACAATAAAATAAAAGAAAATAATTTTTCTCTTTTATATTAAAAATAATTTAAAAACACTTGGTTGCTACTCTTAATTGTTGCAGATAAAGACTAAAGGACTGCATTAGTGAAGTTGAAGGAACAGAATATATTGCTTTATGCACAAAAGTCACAAGTAAACTGGAAAAATACATTAACCCCTTTTTGCCAGCAAGTAAGTGCTGCACCAGAAAAGCTGGATGTGAATATCCATTTCCATCAGTGGGTGGAAAGAGGCATTGATCCACCTGAATTTCCTCCCCACTCATGGTCCATGGTTGGGCCGTGGTCCAGCCCTCTCTGTGTGGACTTGGTGGTGGGTTTGGCAGTGCCCAGGGAAGCTGTGGCTGCCCCATCCCTGGGAGTGTCCAAGGGCAGGTTGGACGGGGCTTGGAGCAACCTGGGCTGGTGGGAGGTGTCCCTGCCCATGGCAGGGGGTGGGATGAGATGGTCTTTAAGGTCCCTTCCAACCAAAACCATTCTGTGAACTCTCTTTGATAATCTCCTTGGTTGTAACATGCTGTAGCTTGGGTTGTTTGTACGTGGAGTCATTTGCAAGACATCTCCTGCATCTCAGTGTCATGGACCTGTTCTTTGCTCTCCTCCTCGTTTCACATGCTGCTCTCCTCCTGTGTTAATCTGGGCTGCTGACATGAGCAACACTGACAGCTGCAAAAAAAGCCTCATTTAACTGTACTAACCGCATGCTGAACACCAGTGGGGCAGCAACATCGCTTGTACATTCACACTTTTTGTGTGATATTGTTTGTAACAGATAACTGTATTGGCAGGGCAGACCTAGGAAAGTGAGCTGTCCTCTTGCTTCTGGTTTCTTGGTTTATTTTTACGGAAGGAGAATTCCCCTTAACAACTCTCTGCCTCCCATTCTGATTTCCTCTGCTGATGTGCATTTCTCGTGAATGTTTTGATGAAATTCTGCATCAGAACTTTCTAATACCAGACCTTAAAATATTGATGGCAAAGTGCTGCCTTTATTTTCTCGCCACAAGGTTGATTTGACTCTCTTGGCACTTCCTGTGGATCTTAAATGTGTATTTTATGATTGCTGAATTCAAGGTTCCTTGTCAGTGTTATTGCTGTTACAGTTTAGAGGAGCATAGAATTCTAGTCCCATAGCTCAGGACCCGGTGCCTTGCGCCACACCCAGAAAACACGTGAGCTCAACACTTATTTAATGGTTCATTTCTTTGTATTTAAAAAAACCAAACACACAGAGAGAACCTGCTATCCCAGCAGATGTTTCCATCTCCAAAAGTGCACTGTACTCCCGGATTGGCACCTCGGATGCAGAAAGCACCACGACTCTTCTCTACCCCCAGCAAGACTTAGACTCAGCACTACGACTCGCCAGAGCAGAGGTAATTTTCTCCAGAACTTGTAAAAGGAAATACCTGCCCCTTGTGGTTTCCTCCTTTCCTGTTTTCTCCCAAATGATTTTTATAATGAGCACTTGTTCTGTTCTTGAAACCATCCTCAGCCACGCTGAAGCAAAAGGTGCTGCACTGCAAGTTCTGCTTGTTTCACAGAAGTGAAAAGCAGACATTATGAAAATGAATACTCTGATTTATTTTTATGTAATTATTTATACTTGTATCTATAGATATAATTCAAATAATATTAAAACAATTAACTTTTTTTAACCTCAGGTGTACTCTGCGCATCCTGGTATTGATGTATAATTATAGAACAATGGCAAGATGCTAGAAATAAGAATGAAATTAAGTATTTTACAAAGCTAGATATAATATTAGTCTGGCTAATAATAACCATTAAAAAAGGGTACAATCTGGTGTTCCAAACTTGATGATGAATTGTGTGAATGAAAGGTGCACAAAGGAACACAGTCCTTGGGCTATAAAATGTCACGGACAGCCCTAAAGATGCAGAACCCCCTTAGAGGACAAAGTGGGGGAGCAGATACCAAACCCATGTACAGAGGGGTTTCAGGTGTGGCACCAGGTCAGTTGTTGGTGTAGGGTCATATGGTACTTCTTGCAAAGTGGTCTTGTTAAAATCAGGAGTGAAACCTGAGACAAGAACATTGCAGCTGCTTTTCGGAGTTAATTTTTCAAAACTTGAGTATGATTTCACATCCAGACTCTTTTAATTGCATCTTGCAGTCTGAAACACATAATTGGGGTTGCTTGCATTTGAACCCATTATGCACTTGAAAACTATACCCATGTTAATTAGGATTTGATATTAAAACAATTATTTTACAGTTTAATTTCCTCTTCAATGAATCACATGGTTTTAATGATATGGGGTTTTTCCCTTTGTGGTTTTTTTTTTGTTTCAGATTGTGGCCAAGGAAAGAGAAGTATCTGAGTGGAAAGAGAAATATGAAGAAAGCAGAAGGGAAGTGATGGAAATGAGGTGGGTTATGAAGTTATCACTGATCACGCTGACAGTCTCATTTCAGCCTGTGGTTGGTGCACAGAGTACCATGGTCATACAGCTCTTTTGGGTAGCTGAATTTGCTTCCTTATTTTTGCCTCCAGGCTTTGCATTGATCCTAAACTGATACTTTTCCCCTGTTGAGGGTAATCACTGAGAACTGACAGAAGGGCCCCCGGAGCTTTTCAGCTTGTGCTGGTTGTATCTATTCTATTCTCTTTCTCCTTACAAACCTGCCTCTGTTACGTTAAATATCTGTATACTGGAACATTGTTTGACCTTCCTTCCCAGCCCAAGTCCTGCCACTTGCAAGGATGACAACAAGTCCCTGTAGTGGATGAGGTGAGCAGTGCTGCTCAGAGAATCACTGATACTTCCCGGTTAGTCAGTTGAAAGGTGCAGCCTTTCTGTTTTTTACAGTCGGTAAGATCATGAGAAGGACACACCAGTGAGCTTGGCCTGCTCGTTGATCAGAATCTGAGAAAGTCATCAATTGCAAAAGAGCACGTATAAAAGTGTTTCATGGGGTCTTTAAAGCCTAATATTGTCTGCCTTCAAAAACCAGAAAAAAATATCCCCCCTCGTAACTCATCGATAGAAGGAAATTGTCAGATTATTTTAGCATCCTTCTTTTAAGTAATGATTTATACCATCTCTTCTGAGACTGAATTTTCTTCAAAATCCTTTCTGTTCTAGCACCAGCTTCTTCCCAAAATGAAACCTCTCAGTGATTTAAAGTTAAAGCCAGCACGCTGTATCTAGTGCTGACCTACATTAGCACTTGCTGCTTGTATCCAGGAAAACTGTACTTGGGGAGTGAGAGTGGAAGGGAACTGCAGTGCAGAGCTCAGCAAACCTTAACAGGGATGCCAGGAGTCACACATGGCACGTTGGAATAGCGGCAGCACGGGGCTCTGAGCCAAAGCATCTTGAGAGAAGCATCTGCAAAAGGCAAGGGCAGCCCCTTTCTTTCTTTGCTTTCCATCTCCCAGTGCCCAGCTGAGTTCTCTCACCACTCCTGCACGCTGTTGGGAAAGGAAACAAAACCCTGGCATAGCCCTCAAATGCTTAATGAGGAGAAGGAGAAAGGAGCGGCTGCAGGCAGTCAAACTGAGGGAGCAAAACAAGGAGTGGACAAAGCTGGGGATTGTAAGGAGTGCCTCAGCATGCAGCACACCCTCAAGTGTGTGTTTGGTCTGTTCTCTGCAAGCTGCCAGGGTGCACGTGCCTGCTGGGCACTGCCAGAGGCTGCTTATTCCTCCATGGAAGGAGAGCAGCTGGCATTCCACAGAGCTGTACCCTCATCTTCCTCACAGTAATTTGCTTGTGTGTCTGCACCCTCAGTAAAATCTGATTTGAAAAAAAAAAAAAAGAAGGTTATCTAAGCCAAATTTCTCACAGGCACATGCCTGGAACACATGGATGAAATAAAAAAAATCTGACTAATACTGTCATAAAATGATAAATAGGCATATGTGCATGGCAAAAGATTTCTCTTGGAGGATTATGTGTTGAAACAGCCCATGTGTGTTAAATTAGAGGTGCAGCAGTGAGATATGACATGATGATAGGCAAGGAGCAAAGGGATTATCCTGAGTTGCAAGCACAAAAGCATCACTTTGCACAGGAGAAGCGATGCTCCTCTACCCAAGTCCCGCATATTCTAGTTGGAATATCCTGAGCTCTTTTAAGTTTCCAGGAAAACATCAGTCTGGAGGAAATTCCACTCCAGAGAACAGAAGCCAAAATGAGAAAGTCTAATAATGCAATAACTATCAAAGAGCTAAACCAGGGTGGGCTGTACCATAATCCAAGAGTACAACCCAGAGACAGGCAAGAAATACTTAACTGTGGTGCCTCAGTAAGGGGAGTCAAGCAACTGACTCCTAAGATCCTTTGTAGCCCTGGATTTGGATGTTTTTGTGGCTTGTGAAACTTCAGGAAGCCAGTAAATAGACTGAATGTCTACAAGAGCAAAAATTAAGCCTATGCAGCATCTCAAGCTGGAGTTAAATGTGCCCTCCCAGAGAGGAATGAAGGGGCAGCATCCTTTCATTCTCCAGCCATAATGACAATTTCTTAGGCTGCTTGACTGAAAGAGGCCTCTGACATGAATCTGGACCAAATTCTTCACTTGGCCACCTTGCTTTCCAAATTGAATATTATTAATATCAGTGTGCCATTGCAGCATCCACTTTTGTTGCAGAGCTGCCACATGACTCCTAAGGCTGGATAGTGCAGGGAGTGTGGTGCCTACTTGGACTAGTCTAAGCTGGTAAGAGTAAGAAATAGGTAGTGTGGTTTCATTTTGCTGCCAATTTCTGTGGTGCTGCTCAGGCTGGGAAGTGCTCGTTGCCCTGAGTCCTTGGCTTCGTTTTCTGGGGTGATAAAACTTCCTGAAGGTGCCTGCTGTTACAAGGGTGTGATAAGGCTTTAGAATTCTTTTTGCTTACCACAAACTTTTGAGGTCATCATTTGACATGAAACCAAACCCTGCCGTCTTTGCTCTCAGAAGTGTCATTTATGGTTAAAAGGAAAAATGCAAGTGCACAGGGGGTAGAGCCCCTGCTCTGCGGGACCAGGGCAAGGGAGATGCTGCTGCCCTTTGGGACAGGTGGCCTTCTCAGGGGTTCTGGGCTCTGCCTGGCATTCAGATTTAGGGCAGGAGTTCCTGGGGTGTCCGCATTAGTTTTTTCGGGGATTATTGCAGAACTCTTTGAGAGTTTTGTGCAAGTTTCTCCTCTCCTTACTGACTTTTGTCTCAGGATTTTCCCACATCCTTTCTGTAACCTCACCAAGTGCAGCAGACCTCTGAAATGGAGCAAGTGAAAGCGAGCTAAGACTTCAAAAGAGACATGTTCAAACACCAGTTTTGAATATCCACTTCAGATGAAGTGTGTGGTAATTTTGTTTTCTGTAGACAGTCCTACGTGGCTCATGAATCAAAGCGCAGATCAAGCTAGTCTCATTTCATTAGCTTTATTTGGCTCTGGGAAGGGATGGATCATCTTTCTAAATCACATTTAATCTGCTTATTTTGGCTAACCTCTTTTCAAGAAGGAAATTCAAAGCCTACCGTGAGTATATGAAATAAAATGTTCTTGAAAGTAACGTTTTGCCACCTCTGCTTCAAAAACGGATTTGGGAAATGGGACGTGATGGATTTTGTGCTACATGTTTGAATATTTTGGTCTAGTTCTTTTAAGTGCTAATGGGTCGTTTAGTCATGAGAAGATGCATTTAGAAGACGAGATATATTTTGAGGGAGGGCCAACTCTGCTTCTGCTAAGTTTACTTGCTACCAATTAAAAGTCTGCTTAACACTCATATTAAAAATAAACACAGATACGGAGAAGAGGGGAGAAAATAAGGGAAAAATCAGGCCGTTTGTAATTCTTGAATTAGACCAATGTGATCATGTTTGTATTTAAAGCATGATTGGTGAAGTACTTGGGACATGTTTCAAAAAACAGGATTTTTTGCAAACCAATCCCTTTTTCCTTCCCCCACCTTTATTGATACGCATGGAGAACTAAAAATCAGGTGCAATGTTAAAACTTTCAGTTTTATCTGTCAGGCAATAAAGAGCATACAGAAGTGTGATGAGGTTCTGTATCTCTTAAAACACCACAGTTACTGATGGTGTTACTTTCTAAGTAAACATGACAATTCTGTTGTTTGCCATAAGCTTTTCTTTTTGTATTTCCCTCTTACAGAAAAATAGTTTCGGAGTATGAGAAGACGATTGCTCAGATGATAGGTAGGTGTTCCTGCTCTGAAAACTGCTCTCTGGTTGAAGTCTGAGGGCTTCATTTTGATGCTGGCTACATCTGCTGATGCTGCTGGGAATTGTGAATGCATCTGAGGACAGCAGTGTAAGGAAAATCAGGGCTTCAGTTTACTGCCAGCGGGCCCCGGGGCAGCTCAGGTAATGCAGGAGGTCAGGGCTTTCACTTCTGCATCAAAGCAAACTGTCCCCCAGCAAACATGGTCAGATGCTTTGCCCCAAATTCACGGGTATCTCCAGGAGAGACTTGGAGTGACCTAAAAACCCCTTAGGCATCCACTCTTAGCTGTTTAATGGCAGCTACCGAATTTAGCTCTTTAGAACAACAGGGATTATCTGCGCTAAGTGCATCGATCAGACCAAAACCAAGATTAACTCCAATCCCAGCTGGGAGGTTACGAGTGGCCAATCCACCTCCCCACTTACTTACTGACACAGAGGTCTCATTTAAGGTCTGAATTATGACATGTTTTGCCTCTCAGTGATTAAAAAACACCTTTGTTAACCAGGTGTCCCACAAATGAAAAATTCCACGTGCAGTAGCACCTCAACACCAAAGGTTGCAGGGCTCATGTGGGAGGTCTGGCCCCTGGGATTTTAAAGCCTCCTCATAAGGTTTCTAAAGCTCTTTTTATTAGTCTGGCTGTAGAAAATGCCAATTGCTTGTGCTGCCCTGTGCTGCTTCAGCTCAAGCTGTTTCCCAGAATGGGACTGTGGGGTCTCCAAGGCCAAAATTGCTGGGAAGAGCACCAATGTCTGGTGATTTCACTGCCTTCCTGGATTCCTCAGCCTCCTTTCAAGTGAAGGGAAAATTTTGCCTTTAACTCTAACTAAACAATTAAATTCTGCAATAATGACAACAATAAGAAAGTAATTAATTAAAAAAATCTAATAATGAATAATACACTGTAATAATATGCCTGGCTTCATTCTCTGTGGTGTTATGCCTCCATTGCCTTCTGTATGTACAACTGAGCCAACTTGCCTGCCTTCTGACGTGATGTCTGTCATTCTCATCATGCAAGTGGTAAAATAGGAGTGACCAGAGTATGCAAAGAACTTATTTCATTTTGGTTTGCACTGAACATACTCTGGTGTATGGCTTTGACCCTGAACCCGGCCAGTCACATGGACATGCACGTGAACTGTCCTTTTTTTCCCAAGCACATGCATGTAGTGAGCAGTGACGTTTCTTTTTGATAGCAAATTCAAATTCTGCTTTTGAGAAACAGATTTTTTTAAAAAAAAAAATCAGATTTTGAGACCACAGTGCAACAAGTAGATACAAAACAGGGGTCCTGAGACAAAGGCTCAGCCTTGGTGTACATAATGAATTCCACCACTGCCGCTTCCTCTTGTTGCAAAGAAATGAAGGATAATTAAGGCATGGAGCCACTGACCACTGAGTAAATAGAAATACCTTTAAACCACAAACTGAGAGTATCAGTGTCTTTCAGATGTTCTGGGGCAAGGTTTTGTAGCTCTATGGCTACAAGTAATTTCGTTTGCTGTCCATTTGCAAAGGAACTGAACCAACCACAGCATCACAGGAAATGTGTTAATTAGAGCAGTATGCAAATTCTACAGCATGGTAGTGCATTAAATGCGAGACTTCTCCCTGCATTTAATGTGAATTTTTGATCTAATTGTCCCACTTTCTCATGCCATTTCTCGTAAACTACTGTCTCTTCTGGTAAAGGAAATCGCTCATGGAAAGGCCACGTGTGGAGGAAAATATGTGTCTGTGTGCTATTTGCATGTACTTCACTGACCTGTTGCCACAGCAATGCCTTGGTGCTAAAGCAAAATATGCATTTTAGCAAAAGAAAGGCCTGTGCTGTTTTTCTGCTTATGATTTAACCCTTCTGAGCTATTTATACAGCCCTGTTAAGAGGGCACAAGTGAACCAATTTCACCCATCCCTCTGATGAATATTCAGTGGGGTCAGTAGGTCCTGCTGAGCTTTTCATGGGTTGGCCTGTGTGTGTATAGCGAATATTGAAAATATTCCATACGTTTGCCTAGAAAGGCACTGAAAACATACATTGCAAGCAGTAATTGCCTTTGATTTCAAGGGCTGTGGAAGGTTTAGTGTTTGCTGTCATATGCATATAGGACCCAGTATTACCTGATTTAACTGATGTGATTATGTGACACTACAGCCAAAGCTTGCAAGCTCTCAGTGTAGAGGTCCCTCTTAGTGTTTCTTTGCATATTTTTTTACTGGTGCTTTAACTTTTTTTCCTTTTTTTACTTACACTTGCCTCAAGCCTTAACACATTTTATTTTATACTGAGGAGTGGGAGAGAAAAAAAGACCAGGCTTTCCAGGCCAACCTGCTGCTTGTGCTGCTGTTTTGGTGCCTGGTGCCCAAGTTTTGCCGCTCACACCCGGGTGGCTGTGTGGGGCAGAGCCTGTGCAATCCCAATGCTCACTGCATCCCACCCTCCACACACCTTGGTCACAGCCATCCACAGTCCCCCTCCGAAATCCCCTTCCCGATTCCTCTTATTAATCTGGATTAGTAATGTTGGGGGTTTTTTTTCTGTTAAAAATGTATCCTTATACTTTACATTTAAATACATTATTAAATACTCCTTGTGAAAATCAAACAGATGTTATGCTTTGTGCATTACAGGTTGTTGCATTACTTATTTTCTGCTTTCCTAACAATTCCCGATTTTCTATTTTGCTTCCGTTTTCGTTGCTTCTTGCTATTTGCTTGCAAAAACAAAACAGGCAAGCCTGGTAAGTAAAGCTTTTCACCAACTTTCACACCAGCATTTTGCATTTTGAGTTACTTTTGCTTTTGTTCTCTGTTTGCTGCATTCCCATTGAGTCGTGTGAGTAACAGTGAGCTGAGCCTGAAAGCGGAGCTGCTGTGGTGATGCTCCGATTCTGTCAATTTGGATAGTGTTAGTCCTGAGCATACTGCTGTTACTGTTGGTGAGCCATGGACAGCGCGTGTTCCAGACATGGAAGTCATTTAATTAAAACATCTTAATCACATAACCTCATAAATACCCTTAGAAATAAGTATCTGTAACTGCTTAATGAAGGTTTGACTGGCAAGCTATTACCACCAGCACAGTGCCCCTAAGCAACGTTTTCGTTGAAACTAAATCATGGTTTTAGAAAATAGAAGGTCCTTTCCAACCCAAACCGTTCTATGATTTTATGAAAATGTCACATAAATACCAGCCCCCCTCCAGCCAGGGCCAGTTTTTGTTTTCTGTAGTGTTTGCCCGTTTTGCTTTGGGAGCATCAGTTGGATGGGGCTTAGAACAACCTGGCCTAGGGGAAGGTTGTCCCTGCCCATGGCAGGGGCTTGGAACTAAATGAACTTTAAGGTCCCTTCCAACCCAAACCATTCTGTGATTCTGTATCACTTGCCCCCATTTCCCATGTGTAAGTTGAAGTGTGGCTGGGGATGAGTGTTGGAGGAGCTGATCCAGCTGAGGAGAGAGGAGAGCACAGTAGCTGTGAGGAAGCACAACATGAATTACCAACTTTCTGTCTGCCCTAAAAACAAATACGCTGGAAGCTTCTAAAATACCTCAGACAGACAGGAAAAATAAAGTTGGGGCATCAAATATATTAAGGTACCTTAGATGGTCATGCAGAGAGATCCCTTCCCCCGCCTGGAGTTGTGATGGCAAAGCTTTTGCCAGAGAACAGGACCCTGCCAGTCAGTGTTTTGGAATTAATCTTCACAGTGTGTAATCTCCAGCCTGATTAAATAAATCTAGTGCTGGAACACAAGGTGACAGCTTCTCAGGTTTAGAAAAATAAAAGACAACAAATGGTTTACTATTTTACTTGAGAATACATTCATTTTGACATTACAGATGAACAGAGGGCTTCTCTAAGAAGGCAAAATAGAAAAGAATGTTTATTCTTAATAAAATGTTGAATATATCAAACTGATGTGACATTACAGGGCTCTGGGCTTCTTGGTTCTGCCATATCAAAGGTGTTCGTTCACCAGTAAAATAAAGGTGTCATAAGCACATCCTGAGAGTTTGTTTGGTTCCTTTGATCTTCTGTATCACAGAGCAAAATTGAATATGCAAAAGGAAGAGATTAATCTCAATTTAGGAACTGACAGGGTCAACTTTGACATTTTGGAGCTGACCAGCACTATAAATAATTAATTCAGATGAAAACTTCTATTCAGATTTTAAAAAAGCAACTTTTATTTAGTTCTTTGTATTACATAAAAGGCCGAAATGAAAAGTTTTATGTTCTGAAGTGCCCCATGCTTTTTACATGGGAGAACTTCTTACCTTATTTTAGTTTCTGTTCTAGACCAAGGGGGATGGTAATATAGAGTTGCTGTGCTTTTGCAGGTTGGTTTTCATTTCAGTAACGTTCAAAATAGCCCTTAAAACACAGGCAAAAGGATAGTATTGTAGGATATGAAGGAAACAGTGCAGCATTTTGGAAGACAATGCCAGATCTTTTCTTCCACTGTTATATGGATATTCCAACTTATTATGAGGTCAATTCCCTTGAAAAGTTCTCTTCCATATGGATTTGGATTTCGGTTGTCTTCTTCCCACCTTCCCTGGCTCAAATTTAACTATACACAGAAGGATCTTGGGAGATGTTTTCTGCAGACCAGAACTTAGAAAGGCTGCCCAGTGTTGGATTTCCTTTCTGCCACATGCTGCAGTAATCCTAAGAGTGAGAGCTGGTGAAATACCATTTTTCCAAAGGAAAAATTGGAGTTAATTCCACTAAACAAAGTGCCTTGTTTTTACAAAAGAGATGCCAGGAGTTAACAAGCATATATTAGCAATGGCAAATAATTTGTTGCCAGTGCTAGTAAGACACATCAGTGTCCTTTCCTGTAGTGAGTAGATCTTCAGGCAAATAGGGGAAATCCAACACTTGCTTTTTCATGGAAATAACCAAGTTCAGAGTGAATAAATCAGCAGTACAGAGATACATTCACATTTTCCCCCAACATCAAAATATTTAAATATCACTGTATATTGTGACCTTTTTCAAAAACGGGATTGCATCTTTATAGAAGTGACTTTTTTGGATCTTGCAAACTTACTAATACACAACATAGATCACAGTATAGTAGAAACTGTAGATGGTAGTGAAATCAATGTTCTTACTACTACTGCCCTTCTGAAAATCTCTTTTTTCCCCTCCACTTTTCTTCTTTCTAATAGAGGATGAACAGAGAGAGAAATCTGTGTCCCATCACACCGTTCAGCAGCTGATAGTGGAGAAGGAACAAGCTTTGGCAGATCTGAACTCAGTGGAGAAATCCCTGGCAGATCTTTTCAGGAGATACGAAAAAATGAAAGAAGTACTGGAGGGGTTTCGGAAGGTGAGTCGTGTTCACATCTCCTGCAAAGAGCAAAGCTGAGCAGGCTCTCCTGTTCCAGTCCTGCTCAACAGAAGGACATCTTGTGTTTCCAGCCAATTCTGATGCTCTCCAACAGGTCTGAAGTGCATGACATAACACAATCCTCAGGTGAAGGGTTGCAGACAGGTATCAAGTGCAAACAGAACTGGAAAGGTTTTTGCATTGTGTAATGTTGCTTCAGATGGCCTCTGTGGGATGGTGTCAGTGTTGGACAGCAGCCCTTGAAACAGCTGTTCGTGACTCCTGCAAATAGGTGCCTGTCCTAAATTTTGACCTCTTGTAATCTTCTCTCACAAGAATGAAGAAGTGTTAAAGAAATGCGCACAGGAATATTTATCACGAGTGAAGAAGGAAGAGCAGAGGTATCAAGCGCTCAAAATTCACGCTGAGGAAAAACTGGACAGGTAATTGACTCATAGAGTCCCAGAATGGATTGAGTTGGGAGGGACCTTGAAGACCATCCATTTCCAACCCCTTTGCTGTGGTCAGGGACACCTCCCACTACATCAGGTTGCTCCAAGCCCTGTCCAGCCTGGCCTTGGACGTTCCAGGGATGGGGCATGGATTGGACACAGCTTTTTTCAGGTGTCCATCCTGCAGGAAGGTTCCTATGGCTGGACCTCGCATCCCAAACCTGCTCCCGCAATATGCGAGGCGCAGGCTGCTCTACGATGGAGGGTGGAATGAAATACCATGATGAGAATTTCTTTAATGTGCTGGCATTTCTTCCAGCTCCTGACCATACAGAACACCTTAAATTTCTATTTTTTATCAAATGTCTTCATGTTTTTTTTAACGTACTTTCCATGAAAGATGAAAGAAGAAGCTGTTAGCCAGGTTTATGCTGCTGTGGAGGGCTGTGCTCAGATATTTGCACCTGCAGCCAGTATTCCTGTATTCCTGCCCCCAGAGACTTGCTATTGCACTGTTGCTGTCTTTTTACCCCTGTATCTGTCAGCAGAACAAAACAGGCAAGTGCTGCTCAGCTGTTTGGGTGCAGCAGCAGTCAGGTGCTCGCTCTCTGCTGACACTGGCTACCTAAGCAGGATCAGCCCAACTGTGCTGGGGATGGTGAGGAATAGTTGCACAAAAGATCATACCTGATGTGCACAGACCACTCAAGCCACTGTTAAGGATTGAATGTGTTAAGGATGGTTAGGACTGTGGATTAAGAGAGGCAGCTCTGGTTGATTTTTTTTAATGTTTTTTCTGTATTTTCACATAATGACCAACTAAGCATTTCTAGGAATTACAGGACTCCCAGCACAGTCCCCTGAACTGGAGATCAGGTTTACAAACTGCCATAAAACACCCCTACCAAAGTGATATTTGTGACCCCAGCACAGATATCTGACAGGAGCAATACAGACATTAGGAAAAGACTTTGCAGCCTCTGCCGAGCAAGAGAGGGAGTCATGAAAAGTCTCCAGAGACAAGTCTCAGAATACTGTCGAGTATGTGCCCTCCCCACCCATCTGTTAAGGTGCAGTCTGTCCCTTGGTACCCACTGCCCTTTCCTGGAGAGAGCCCGATGTGACCAAAATCTGTGTTTTTCCAGAGCCAATGCTGAAATTGCACAAGTGAGAGGCAAAGCTCAGCAAGAGCAGGCAGCGTATCAGGCCAGCCTTCGTAAAGAGCAGCTGAAAGTGGATGCCTTGGAGAGAACACTGGAACAAAAGGTAAATGGAACTTCCCTTCTCCCTGGAGCTCACACCACACTGCCCTGCTCCTCAGGCCCAGCAGCTCCCTGGCCTCGGGGAGGGCAGCACTGCCCAAATTTTGGGACAAAATCCTCCATGTGCACCAGGCACTTGAGGCAGATGGACCCGCCTGCCAGGTTTGGTCTGAGCCCCCCCAGTGCTGGCTCAGCCTCGGCCAGAGCTCAGGGTGCACCTCTGCGCTCCAGACCCTTGGTTTGCTTTGCTTCTCGGGTTTAAGACCTTCTTTTAGTTCCTCTCTCAGGTTTTGTTTCCCTTTTTAGTCGGAGCTGTGATTCCAGCGCTGATTCCAAAGTGTCTGTAGGAAATGGCTATTTATATCCCGTGTTCCCTAGCTCAGCCAAGGCAGCCTGCTTTGGCGTAGTACAGCTTGTCCTTGCTTGGAGCCCCGCAAAGCAGGGTGAAAATTGTGAAAAAATAGGGAAGCGCAGCCTAGGAACAAATTTACACTTTGTGTCATCATGGTGTGCTGGGAATGATTCCTGCAAAGCTGTCTGCTTTGATGCTAAATTGGATTTATTGAAGTCAGAGGGGCTGTATTTGGAAAAAGAATTATCTGTTTGAATGCATGTAGCTGTACTATGAATACAAGTATGCAGATGGATATTATGGATATATATCTATGGATATATATATATATGGATATATATCTATATGTATAGATATAGGTATATATCTATATATATTAGGATTGGAGAAAATTTGATTTTCCCACACTTCTCCCAATGGTTAGGTAATAAAAAAAAAAAAGAAACCCACAACCCTTCATCTTAATGCAATATTTTTCATAATACCTAATATTTTATTTTCCAGAATAAAGAGATAGAAGAATTAACAAAGATTTGTGATGAACTGATTGCCAAAATGGGGAAAAGCTAACTTTTAACCAAATTTCTGGACTTCGATATTGAGTGCAATATGACCATTGGCACACTGATTGTCCATACATTTATGTGGACAGGTTATATTTTCACTTTTTCGTATGCACTACTGTATTTTCTTTCTAAATAAAGTTGATTTAATTGTATGCAGTACTAAGATGACTATCAGAATTTCTTGCTATTGTTTGCATTTTCATAGTATAATTCATAGCAAGTTGATCTCAAAGTTCCTGTATCAGGGAGATTGTCAAGTTCTCTAAGAAATTACAAATTGCTGATCCTAGCCTTCCCTTTGTACATGAGTTCCCATGTTGGATGTCTTTTGGATTTAATATAAACATGTATTACTTGCATGGGGACTCTTGCCTTAAGGAATGTAAACTTTATGTGCATTTGCTGATTTGTAAAATAAAATCTAAAATTTAAAAAAAAAAAAAAAAAGAAAATGCATGTCACAAATGAAATTCTCTATTGTAAATAAATTTTTTCGTTGAAAGTTGAGGATAAGTATGGCTCTGTTTTGTGTCCTTCACCTCTTTACTTCACATGCAGCACCGGATACAGCAGCTCTTCATTCCTTCACAGAAAGCACCTCATGGGTCACTGCTTGGAACACTCTCTGGGTCACAATAATGTATTACTTATGTGCACATATGTAGGGCTATATCATGCTTTCTCTCTAAATATATATATGTTGGATTTGGACCACTCAAGTCTCAAACTTAACCCACCAAAATACTGAATGCTCTGACCCTGATCCAGCAAATCCCATGGGCAAATGTAAGGAGGCTGTTGGAGGACTCGGAGACCATGGCATGCGGTGATGGGATGGTTTTTAAGCATGTCTAGCACTGAAAAGTGAGTACATTTTCTCCTTCCTGCTCCTGGAAGAATTTTTGCCTGCGGGGTTTGTGGAGCTGAGGTACGTGCGATTAGAAGTGCAACCAGAATAAGCTCAATAAGTAGCATTCTCGCACACCTCGTTATCCTGTAAGTTATCCTCTGCAGGGGATTAGCGATGTAAGAGAAGCATTAGGGCTTTAACAGCAAACAAACTGCTTTCTTTGGCTAATGGTGCATCTCTTGGATCTCCACGATGTGGACAGTCTTCAGCCTGGTTCTTGTCAGCTCCCTTTTTGTCATCAAAAGTAAGTCAACTCCCTTTTCTTTCCTTTTATTATTTCATTTTCGTTTCCTGCCTCGGGCTTGGCTGAGCCTCTTTGTTGTTCTGGGCTCCTCTCCCAGGTTGGGTTGGGTTGGTTTCAGATGATTTTGTGTATCTGTTTAGCACAGAATTCCACCTCTGTAAAGATAAACATGTGTGCTGACAAATTCAAGGACACATGTCCTTGTGGACAGCAAGGTGACTTCTACTCTGCAAGTTTCAAGTGTGATATTTTAAATATTTCAGATTCATGCCTGCCTTTTGACAGTACCGTATAGTTTGAACTAAGGAGAAGAAAGGGGATTGAGTTACGGTTGTAATTGTTTAGACAAAAGCAAAACTCAAGATGTACTTTTGTGCTTTGCAGCTGAATTGTTACTTTAGGAGAAAGTGAAATCTGAATTACAGTAAGATGTTATGTGTTTATAGTGTGCTTTTTTCATGGTACTGTGGACCACAGATCATGATGGAAGTGGGTCAAAAACATGATTCTCCAACCTGTTACAGAGAGCTCTGCTCTGGAAACATTACAAGAAGGTGTGGATGCAGTTACAGAACATCAGATGTTCTTGGATTATTTTGGGCACAAATTGTAACTACTAAATTATATATGGCTGAATTTTTATATCTTTAAAATCAGTATCTGGGCCACTTCTGAAAAAGGAGCATTAGGATTTGCAGACTCTTTGGATTTCCTGAAACTTTGCAATTTTTTCTATGTGCTTCAAACAAAATTAGAAAGACTGCGCAGCTGATACTTTAAAATACTTTCTGTAAACTCTAAACACTCTAAGTGATCTTTTTTTCCCTTAACACCAGGTGAAGCACTGCAGTGTTACACCTGTGTGGGCTCTAGTGATGACGACTGTAACAGACAAGGAAGTCAGCAGTGCCCAGGGCATGCAGATGCCTGTGCAGTCATTAGAGGACAAGCAAGTAAGTAATCACAAACATCACATTTTTCATAGTAGAAATAAATAATCGGTGTTGGAAAGAGAAGAGTGTGTAGTAAGTTCAGGAGAAAACCAAAAGTAAATGTTTCCTCTCAAAATAAACGTTATTAAACCTCAATCCTAATTTTATTGTGTCAGCACTCTGATACAAAATCCCACTGAGGATGATTTGTCAGTGTGCCACAATGAGCTGTACCCACTCTTTGTGAAAGCTGTAAAAAAGCATTTCAAGCATTGCCCACTTCTTACTGAAGTTATATGACTTACCTGGAAATTAGGAAGGAAAGGAAGCTAATGAGGCACAGCTCTTGGGCACATCCAGACATTTAAACTGCATCATTTGCATCTGAGATGAATGACAATTATTTCAGTGGGAGCTTGGCAGCGCGCTGCCCTCTGATGCACTTGTATTCATTAACTTGTAAGGAGCAGCTCAGTATTGGGTGGTCAGGCTCGTGCTGAGGGGCTGCACGGGGGAGCAGGTGACCATTTGCAGGTGTGTTTGGGCTCAGTGTGGCTCTGTTCCAGGTGGAATTATGAAGTCCTGCTCGTACAGATCCTTCTGCGAGCGGGCGAGGAGGGACGGATCGAGAGCGCCTGGGGTGAGCGTCCACTGCTGCTACTCCAACAACTGCAACGCCAAGAGCTTGGCTTCAAGGGTCACCATCTCCACTGGCTACTTCTTCCTCCTCATCTTCACATTGCTGTGGCACCCGTTGTTGAAGCTGACATGAGGGGGAAAGAAGGAAAGAGTATCCTGAAGCAACGAGTCTGCCTTCTTCGCAAGGGATGATAATATTTCCTAATCATTTATTATACATACTCCATATAGCACATATCTCAGTAGGCTAAAAGCAGTAGGCAGACCTGACAGATATTTAGATAAAAATTGGTTCATCTGCTCCGTATGTATTGACCTATATGTAAAAAAACACTGCCCTGTTCTTGTTTATCCTAAGGGGTTGATTGTGCAAATACATGACGTTTTCCCACAATTTAGATAAGGAGAAATCTGCTGCAAGTAGCCTTGTAGTAAGGGAAAGGACCAGTATCTTCCAAATTCTGTTTGCTGCAGGCATTCAAAAGCAAGCTAAAATTTTCAAGCACAAGGTGCCTGAAAATTCTAACAAGAAAATTTATCTTTCAGAGAACGTTGGCATACAAAGCCAGAAAACTTGAAATAAAAATCATTTAGTATTAATACAAGCTCGTAAGAGAAGGTCATTAGGAGACAATGCATGGAGATATGTTGTTATATTATGTATTACATATTATAATACTGAAGTGTCCAAGGCCAGGTTGGACGGGACTTGGAGCAATCTGGGCTGGTGGGAGGTGTCCCTGCCCATGGCAGGGGGTGGAATGAGATGAGCTTTAAGGTCCCTTCCAACTCAAACCATTCTGTGGTTCTGTGTATTTCCTGGGGAAAAAAAACCACCTTCCAGTCTTCTCTTTTCTGATCCTTTGGGAATCTTACCACGGCATTGAAAGAAGAGGGAAAAAGAAGAGCTTGGAAGCTGTTTTGAACTGGTAAGCTCCCTCCAAAGATCAGCTCAATTTATCTCCTCTGCTGGTTTTGAGAGTAAGTGCTTAACCCCTGTCTTGAAGGCAAATTATAATTTAAGTAATAATACTGTGTATGCAAATTCTCGCTATTTCAACTATGTAGGTATTTCTTCACTGTCCTAAACATCATCTTTTGAGAGTGAGAGTATATATTTCCCCCTTCAATGATGTGATTGAGGTGGTATCCTTTTCATTTTGTAAAGCGAATTGAATTACTTGGAGATCTTTAGAGGCATAAGGAACTAAATCAGTATTTTTAATTAAGTATTTTTAATAATCCCATTCATTGCAGTCTTACCAAGTAAATGATCCAGAATAGGCCACATAGTAGAGGGCATTGTGCAGCACTAGCTAGTAGGCAGATGTGGTCCTTTGGTGATGTGGAAACTAGGAAAGGTGGGAAGTGATGAGGCATGGTGTGATTGCACTAAGCAGAGTCTTGGGTCTGTGATGCTGGAGAGCAGGGTGGTACCTCCTTTGATTCAAAACTCAGAGCAACAGGCAAGCAGATGAGTGATACTTGTAGATTTTAATACCCAGCTGTGATGATCTGGTCTAATGTCTGGCACAAAACATGCATTAGGACTGGCTTAAAGTCCAGCTGTTGTTATTAAAGTAGAGGTGATCCTTCCAGTTCTAGTTTTAGTTGCCTATTTGGTCATCAATTTAAGGAACTCAAAAAATACATGACAAGGTAGTTTTTCTACTAGCTTTGTGTTGTGGCTTTTTTCAGTGTCATTCTTTGGAAAATCGGTTTCCAGGAAGCGTGTCATAGAATTCTGCACATTCACCAAAATTGTATTAAGTTTGCAAATTCTAGGGAGCTTCTTCAAGTTGAATCAGTGAAACCTCCACACAGAGCATAACCCTCGCCTGCCTTGTAGCTGTTGCCTCTCACATGGACCAAACTGTCTCCTTGTTTTATTGTGTTCTTTTCTCTGTGTGGATCTTTTCATCATCTCATGTAGGCTGTGGCTTCAGACTGGCACTATTTATACTCCTGGGGTTTGCTCAGATGGGCTCAGACAAGGCAGTTCTGGTCTGTTCTTAGTCTCTAGGCATGACTCTGATAAAGCTGTGGATATAAAGATTATAACAATGCAGAAGATCTTGGCTGAGAATGTTAATTTGGATTTCAGTGTCTCATCTGGTAAAAAACACTTAAATTGGTGTCAGTATTTTTCATTTCATTCTCAGCTTGAAGCAGTTCCTTCAATCTGTTCTGCTACGGGAAATAGGTATTGATTGTATCTTTATTTTCTGATTGTTCTGTAATGATAAATCTGTATTGAATGTAATCTCTGTATATGCTCGGTGCATTTCCTTAATGAGAAAATAAATTACATGCAGTGGCTGACATTGTCTCTTGATATACAGAACTGCTTCTTTTAATTGGGATTTCCAGTTGCATCTGGCGACCTCTTTTCCTGCAGGAATTCGGTTGTTTTTGTTTTCCTTTTGAATGTGGGGTGTATTTCTTAAATCTGTTAGATAAAATAGTGAGTGTTGCTAGTGTTCTTACTGCTGTGTTTCCGTGGTGAAATAAGAAGGTAAATCTCTGTCCTCTTGACAAACACCATCTGTCGTTCCTGCCGGCAGCCAGGATTGGGATCTTCAGGCAGTTCACAGCCTCCCACTGCCTCCCTTCGGTTCTGCCCCCCGGCACGTCACGGGCTGTGGTTTGCTCTTCACAGGTCTGACATGTTCCCTGCCTCATTGTGAACCTGAAGTGTCCCTGCATGGAGCTACCTAGAAATGAGAAGCCACTTTTGGGGATCGATGATTTCGGAGGGTTTCACAATGGCTCTTGGCGTAAGCATTGACGGGAAGACAAGCGCGGAAAGAATACTAGGAACAAAATAGATGGAATGTTTTTTGAACTCCCTTAAAAATACAGAAAATATCTTAAAGTTGCCATTGCCATGACTGTGCAGAGCTATCTGTAAAATAGGAAGTGCTTGCCTTTAGTTTGGTTGGTCTGAGGTGTAATCATTCCTAGCACAGCGACAGGCTCTTTCTGTCTTCCTTAATGTCAATGGGTAGTTGGGACAAAAGGAGCAGGGACTGATACTCAAATGCCTTCTGCGGCAGCTAAAACTGACAGCACTTCTTTGTCACCTGTTGTGTTAGTCGGATCTGTGGGTTTGAGTGTAACTCTGCCCTCTCACCTTCCAGGAAGGATCTCCAAAGAAAGAGATTAATGATTTCTGATTTGTAAGTGAGAGAAACTCTCAATTATAACTATAGCCCCAAAGCATAATTTCCGTAATTTCTTTCTTTCCTCCTGTTTTTGGCAGTACAAACAGTGTTTCCTTATTTTCCTAGTCTTCTCAAAGACAGCAAGAGTCTGTGGGGCCTCCCAACTTGAGCAAAGTGCCCTGAGCTCTCTCTGAGATCATCCCTGCAAATGCACCATTTCATTTGGGCCAGCGTTCATCCACACCTGACTTTTCTGTAGAGAGAGCAAAGTACCAGGTTGTTCCCTGTTCATGGTAAGGAATAAGCAGCTCTTGTGAGTTTGAAAATCTGGATCAGAGAAGATCACCTCAATACCAGCTATGGTTTTTAATGGAAGTTTAAAGTACATCTTGGTATCACAAGCCACAGTTTCTTTTTTAACCTTTTTTTCTCATGTGAATTGTTAGTCATGTGTCTCTGTTCCGTTGGTACCAAAACAAAAAGCATGTCTTTGTGTGCAATGAAAGCCCAGCTGTGGCAGATTTCATTGTGAGCATCACCCAAAGGGTCCCAAACTTTCTGGACCCTACAGATGTTTAGGATGTAGCCCAGAGCTGTTGGCTGTGGCTGGTAATGTGCCCTTGGGGAGGAGTTTCATTATGAAATCAGAATTCCTGACTACAATTCATGGAGCTCAAGGTTATCACCCTGCATACACATCCACCCCCTCTTATCATCCACAGCCAGCAGTGCATGGGGTATTTTTAATTGGTACATTTATCATGTGCTCAGATGTAGCACATTTACTCACAACAGAGTGGGAAAAAATGATAACACTAATTCCAGTGAGAGTGTGTAGCTAGAAATTCATTGTGTTGGTGGCGTAGGTACAAGTAAACTTTCTCAGCATCTGAACAAAAAAAAAAACCCCCATGAGTGAAAAGCCAATGTGGGATTGAGTTTGGAAGGAACCACAGAAGCAGCTCGTGGTACTTGGCAGCGTGGCTGTGTGGAAAATAGGTCTCATCAAGAACATCTCATTTGAGGTTATGGGTTTTTGCTGATAAAGGCAAATACATAGATTTTGCAACACATTTCAGATAGAATTTCAGTTGTGATACACAGACTGAGAGTTCAAGAGCCAGGAGATTGAAAGACTGCAAAAACAAGTCCGCAGTAGAAAATCATCCAAGTGGTGTCTTGGACACAGGCGAGATCACGTCATCTCTCTGACAGTCTCGGGATGTTGCCATAAGAAGTGTCACAAAAAGAAGGGGCTGTGAAAGCACTAACATGTCTGCATCGAGATATTGCTGTGTGTTGCCATAGGGACGGGTTTCCAAGGGAGACAGGTAGTGCACTTTTCTGGAACAAGACTGGAGCACAGGAATGCCAGTGGAGAGGATGGGGCCGAGCATTTTATTATAGAATCACAGAATGGTTTGGGTTGGAAGGGACCTTAAAGCTCATCCTGTTCCAATCCCCTGCCATGGGCAGGGACACCTCCCACCAGCCCAGGCTGCTCCAAGCCCCGTCCAACCTGGCCTGGGACACTC
>JAWWEU010000160.1:32173715-32192702 GCA_035583155.1 Acropternis orthonyx
AGGGAAGAATTTCCTCCTCACATCTAATCTCAATCTCCCCTCAGTCAGTTTTTAACTCTCTCCCCTCGTCCCATCACTATCTGCACATGTGAAAAGCTGCTCCCTTGCCAGCTCTCCCTGTGTACAAACACTAGATCTGCTAGACATGCCAGGCGTAAATCCCACTGCAGCTCCCTGCCCCTGGGACAGACAGGACAGTGTTTCTCTGGGATGCAGTCGGGAAGCTCAGGAACAGCACTGTGAGCACACAGCAGCCTTTCCCATGGGGTGAGTACAGGCTTGTGAGCTTTGTCCTGCTCCTTTTTGGAATCTCTGCTTTCTGCAGAGACACCAGACTGGTGTCTGGACTAGTTATGCTCTAGTTTTTCACTTACACAGAATGATTTTATCTTTATGCCAACGCAACCAAGCAGAATCAGACAAATACTCTGTTGAATGGCCAAAAGAAATAAATCAATATGTAAGAGGGGTGGAGTGTGCTGAAAGTAAGAACTCTTACACTGCATTTATTGTGTGTCTTACCTAACAAAACCCACCTCTTTCTGTTCAGTTATTCTATCCAGATTTATTTCAAACTCCTGCAACTATCCTATGTGACATTGGCATCATTAAATGTTTGTTTGTTATGAAGTTCATGGTCATGTCTTTCAGCTACAGGGGCATCCATGAAAAAGTAGTTCCAGGTCTACCCTGTGGACATGACCGCAGTGCCCCAGAGCAGAGGGAGGGCTGAGGGGACGAGGCTCTGAACTGAACATCAGCCTTTTACACCCAGATACATAAATAGCTTATTTTTAAAAGATAGCTAAATGTTTCCTCACAGATATATAAACATTCTTCCATGTCTGGAAACACTGTGTTGTAACACAGCATACCATGGCCACCAGTAGAGCGGAGCATTTTAAAACAAACAAACAGCAAAGAAATGACGATGGGCATGAAAACATGAAAGCAAGTTCTCTGGGAGGTTAGTTGTTGCTGCCCTTTTGAAAAGAAACAGTCTGGGTATTTGTGAGAAGGCTCAAAATATTGACAGTCTCACCTCCCTGCTTTTGTTCCTAAGCTCTTCCACCTTCAGCAGTGCAGTTTTTTGATCTTGAGTGCAGTTTCTCTCCAGTCTCATCCAGTTACTTATATTTAAATAAGAGAAACTCAAATTTAATGAAAGTTTGCAGTTATTAGAGAGTGCCATAACCTACTCAGCACAAACATTGACTTAGGAAAAATGCGATGAAGGGCTTTTCCCCTCCAGGTTCCTGGTTTTACTATCTAATGAGGATCTGAAAGTCAGTAAAATGGGAATAGTCCTGATAGACAGACATAGTTGATGCTCTGGTAAACAAAACCCACCTCCTAGTGCATGTAATAGCCTCATTACTGTCAATTAACTTGAAATGAAAGAGCAGGCTGTAAAATTTTAGCACATTTTTACTAGAGCATCCTCACTGATCTCTCTGTGGTGGCCCAGTGAAGGCTGATGCTAAAGCAAAGTTGGCTCCTTCACTCATCCCCCTCTCTCATGTCCTGTGATGCTTTGCTGTAATTAGGGGGGTGTGTTTCCCACCATCCCATGCTCCACTGGAGGCATCAGGTGTGGGTGACTGTAATCACAGGCAAGTACAGCACAGATGTTTAATTCAGCAGGACACATCTGTATCATTACCTACAACTTACTGTGTACCACCCAACACTCCCTTTGCAGAAGTTACCCTTTCTCTCAGATTTGTGTGGTGTTAGTTACCAGCTACTCTAATTGTCCTGTCCTTCCCAAACCAAATTTTCCAATTTCCATGTCAAGCATTGAGGAAAAACAGAAACCCACGGGCCATTCCTGTTGGGCTCCTCCACTGCAAAGTGTGCTTTTCCGACTTCTGATGCAACCCCATCCTGACGCCGCCTTTTCCACTGGAAAAGCGGTACCTTTTCCCTTACACCAGCTGTCATCACAAACACCCACGGCCACAGGATCCCTGCACACACACACACACTCACCTTCCGAGCGCTCTCCTCGACACACACGTTGTGTCTGGCAGGGTTTGGTTCCCTTATAGCAAACCAGGGACACTTCCTGCCCCTTGCTCAGAAAACCTCAGCTCAAGCTCGGGTGGGTTCCCTTGGGCTCTGTGTCTTGAGTTGGTGCTGGACATGGGGCACGTGATTCCTAACATTTCATCTCCTGCAGCCTGAGCTTGTTTCAGAACCTCTCTTCTGCAATTCCTTGTATCCTTCTGATGCCAAAATGCCATGGCCTGCACTCCTCCTCCAAGTGATCTGAAATCCTCATGCCTTATGGCAAGTCATGGTGTAGGTCTCACTACTCCATCTGTTTTCCTTTGCCTTCTAATGAGTAAATCGTCTGCCACTTCTCCCTATTAATCAGGTAGACACTATATAAAACAGAAATTATTTCTTATGTTGCAGTAAAACATCATTTAATAAGTGAGGAAGGCCAGTGTGTCTCCAGTAGATTGGGAGGCACAGTATGAACCTATTGCAGTTATCATCTTGATAAGAACCTTTGACAAATAGGCTTCTGGACTCAAGACTCAAGGATTTTAGCCCTCTGTAAGCTCTGATGCAGGAAAGGGGTCAAGGAGTGCTGCCATGGGCACCAAGGGATGGTAGGAGTGACACTGCTGCAGCACTTTCCGAAATGGAAGGTTTGTTATCCTCCCCTTTCCATGGCATTGCCACTCCTGAAGCCAAGCAAATACAGGACAACCCAAAAGCCAGGAAAAGCACTTGGCTCACACCTGTGATGTGTGAGAAGCCGCTCAGGGCTGGAGAGCTTCGTGTCCAACACCAAGTGAAGCTTAGAGGGCTTAGCCCTTCCCCGGAATGGGCACCAGCAGCACGTGGAGGGACATCAGCCCTTTGATGTGCATCACACCTGCCATGGCAAAAATCACATGCAGACCTATGATTCCTCAAATATTTGTGGAAGTTCAGACTATGCCTCCCTTCCTAGTGCTTCCCAATATATTGCGGTTGGAAACGGTGGCTTAGGGCCGAGCTCTGCCTGGCATGGAATAAATAACTTATGCCAATCTGTTATTAACAGATCTTTTCTTCCTGCACATTATTTACACTCTGTGAATTTCACTGTCTGGAAACAACTCTCGGGTGGATATTCCAAGGGTAAATCCAACTCTCTAGATAATTCCAGCTCATGAAACAGTTCTACTGTATTTTAGTGGGCAAGGAAGTGAATTTGAGTGGAAAGAAATTAATTAATTTCCAATTCACATTTTGGGTTTTTTTTTAAATAGAAACTTTAATTTTGTAATGCATTTTCCTCCATCATCAAGAATTAACTCCTAAATTGTTCCAAAGGGCACCTTTCTATTTCATCTTTTAAGTGTTCATGGTGAACCAGAGAAATCTGGTTTATTTCTTACAGCAATCACAGTACATAAATTTATAGTCCATTTGCTGTAGCATCCTTGTAAAGGAAAGGTGCTGAACAGGAAATTACCCTCAGGCCCTAAATTATATCTTGCTGGAACCTGAATCACGTTTTTTTGAAAGCGCCCAAAATGCGTGGGAGACAGTAATGATCTGTATTGAGATAACACAGATGGTTTTCTTAGTCTTCACAGACTGAAATTAATTGGTCCTGAGCGTGGCTTTAAATACACGACATTAAAAAAGCTCACAGTTACCCCAGAGGAATGAGCTACCCTACATTTTAATGTTGCATCACTGACTCGTTTTGCATCCCTGGCCACGTGATATTGAGTCTGGAACGGGCGACAAGATGTTTTAATTACATATAATTAATTATGCAAATGTAGATAGCAGCACTTGTTGAAATTAATCATCCATTAGCACTGTGGGAAAAAAGAAGAAGAAATGGCAATCAGATGAAATGCTGCTGCTGAAAGCCAAGTTGAAATTCTGTCTCATTTCACAATCGGCCTTCGTGAAATACTCCTGATGAATATCGATTTGCCCCGGTGGATAAACCGGCCCGAGGGCGGAGACACTTCCCAGGGAGGGCAAGTAATATTTGTCATAATTAAAGGCCCATCAAGAGATCACAAAGCAACTTATGGAGGAGGTTAAACTGCTTTTATCCTCATTTGTGAATAAAGAAAGAGTAATGCAAAAGAGATGCTTGAGGAGAGTTGCTGAAAAGGCATTGGACATTAAAGACTCCCCAAACCAGGGGTATCTGCGGGCTCTGCATCATTCCTCCCGCCAGGGATCCCTGCCACGGAACAGCTCGCAGGCCTTCCCACCAGGAGCAGCACTGGGAAGAAGGCACTGGCTATTCCCAGCGTCTTGTCAGATAATGTGAAATAAATTCCTAATTCTGATGTCGGCTTCTTTAACAAGTGGCTGGGTTTGGGCTGGCCCTTGTGCTGGTGGCAGAGGAGCCGGAGGACACTGAGGAGACCAAAGGAGCGACACAAAACCGGCTGAGGGCTTTTTCTGACCTTTTGCCCTTGACTTGATTGCCTGTTTCTTTAAAGCAAGTTTACTTGCTTTTTTTTCCCCTCCTTTATTTTTTTTCTCCTGCTATCCCCATGAGGCATTCTTTCCTATGAGTCATCCACACCATAAAGAAATTACTCTTTGGCTCAAAGTTCTGCTCCCATGCCTGGAATCAACATTTTTTTCAGTGAGAGATAGGAAATGAGCTGAATTTGTGGGTGATTCATTATTTACTATTTTGACCTGAGATGTGTTTTTACCACTAACTTTAAAAGAAAAGAAAATCATACAATAAAATATCTAAAACATGAGGCCAAAGCTACATGGGACACAAGATATTAATATGATATTTAATGGTTTCTTTATATCATATATAGTAATAATCCCTCATATCTTTCGACACTCATTTTACATTTTATGAGGAGTATTAATGTGATTAGTTTTATTCAAAACTGACATCTTAACTACTTAAAAAACCCTTAAAGAGCATATTTTCTCATATAGCTCAGAAACATGGTATTGTTTATGCATTTATATTCTTTTATGTGTGTATGATACACCAGGACAAGGCACTTTTTTCCAACATCTGTATAGCCAAAAATCATACATATATATATAAACAGAGCAATCCTGGTCACTAAAGACTGTGCAAACTCAGCAAGCCAGCTTTGGAATAAAACAGAATTCCAAATGATAGAACAGCAAACTGGACCAAAAAGAACCACACAAAACCAACCAAAAAAAAAAAAAAAAAAGGACATCTAAGCTCAGAACCTCAAATTCGGAAAAAACCCCCAAACAACTAGAATTCCAGGTGATAAAAGACCAAATCAGACCACAACCTGGCAAGCAAAATCCAATGCAATAGCCAGAGACAGAGTCCCAGCGGCCACTTCCATCAGGGACAGCTGGAAGGGCCCTGGCAAAGAGGTTAAGGATTGGTGGGACAGGCAGAGGCCTCGTTAGCAGGGTTTTTAAGGGTATTTTTTAATTCACTCCAGGCGAATTTCAGCTGTTCCCAGTGCCCAGATAACTGCAGCAGTGCTATTTACCTGAGCTCCAGCCCTTCCCCAAAATCCTCCTGCAAGCCAAGAAGGTGAAACTTCACCACTGCTGCCTCTAGGAGGGATATTTGTGATGTTTCTGGAAAGGTGGGTGCTGGGACCAAAGGCAATCCCAGACTGCCCAGAGACGGGACTGCCTGAGCCACACAACTGCTGAAGGTGGGCTGAACACCCAGCCTGGACCATTTTTCTTCAGTGCTGTCAGGTGGGGTATTGAAACAGGTTCCTCTGTCCTTACAGGACCATCTCTTGGCATGTCAAACCATCTGTGATGCACCCCAAACAGCACTGATGTGCTCCTCTGAACACGTGGGGGTGTTGCCCCAAGCTCTGCTGGCCTTAGGACCCCACCGTGGATCTGAAAACCAGAGGCTGCATAAACACCACGGATGAGCTCTTCACTTAGAGGGTGAAAATAAAGCTCTGAAAGCCTTGCTTGAACCCTTTGAAAGTCACTTTCTAAAGTTAGATTTAGACATTTAGGTCATCATAAAGCAGATGCTGCCACCAAATTTGTTTGGATGTAACTCACTGCGGCGCTTTTGCCAGTAGAAACAAATTAGAAAATGCTGGCTGGCTCTTTAAATCCTCCTGATTTATTCGTTTCGAACGAAAGCGGCTGCAGAAAGTTCTTAAGTAGTGTATCTCTTATTTAAGAAAAAGGCAGTGATTTTAATTTCAACTGCAGGAAATGGAACACATCTGGGATCAAGAAGCCTCTTTTATGGTGTCCATCACTTCAGGTGGGAGGGGAGGAAGAGGGAGATGAGATGAGGAAATTAACTTCCCAGAAAAGGCCAAAATATATTCAAAAATGATATATAAATTAAATACTGTTCAGAATTATTTCTTTTGGTTGAAATGAACATTATCCGTGTTGTTCTCCCAAAAGTAGGTTCTGGAAATGAAGATGGTTTTTTCCAGTGCAGCTGGTGTTTCCTATTTCACTAATATTCTTGCATCCACACAGTGATGATTGCGTGGCAATGAAACTGCCTCTTTATTCGCCATGCAAGCACACAGAAGAAAGGAGAAGCTGCCACTGAACTCTAGTCCCGTAAAATATATGCCCAGTGTTGCCAAATTGCAATTTTTTTCACAAATTTCTGATTTTTAATTGAGAGAAAGAATGGGTTTTAAAGGCCCACACCCTAGAAGCAACTAGATTAGCACGTACCACCCTAAAATATCTCAAAGGGAAGAAAGTCAGTGTTAAACAAGCAGAGCCCCTAGACCGTGATTTCCAAGCAACAACATTTTAAGCCATCCCACCATTTTTGGAGCTTGATTACTGAGTGTGAATGGCAGTGTGTACAACCAGTACCCAAACAGCTCTAACATTTTCCAATTTCTGCTTGGCTGTGGCTACTTTAAACAATTACTTCAGAAGGATTTGCTGTCCAGCTGGGCATATGCTGTGCTGCTTGTGGCAAGGAGACCAGGGACCTGTTGACCATCACTGGACACTTTTAATGACCAGACATGCTGAGGTTGTTCTGGATGCAGAGATGTCCCAAGGAAAGCCCCAGATCCTCTTTTTTTTTTGTTCTGAACCAGCCTCTCCAAGCCATACAGCAAAATTTCCCTCCAGATCTCATGTCCAAACACAAAGCTATTCTGTCTCCTTAGCATGAAATTCTGTATCACAGCTTTTTGGATGAATCTTTCTCCTATTTACCCTTTTCCACCCAGAGCATGCACTCCTGCACCTTTGACAGGTGTTTCCCACTCTTCATCCAGGTAGAGGTGAGGGGATCTCTGGTTCCCATTCAAAGGGACTGTCCTGGGCTCAATCTGCTTGAGCTGTCACGGCTCTTAAGCTAATTAAAAGCAGACCCATTTTCTCAGTTTTCTTCATCCTGAATGAGTGATTTCAGGAGGATGTAGCAGATCTCACAAGCCGTGACACAACTCTAACCCACCGTCCGACGGCAGCGGCTGGAGCTCTCACAAGCCCCTGCACAGGAAATGAAATCTCAATGGCATTTCTGTCTCATTTCTGGAGGAGCCCAGCCCCGTTCCTCTTCCTTTTCAGGGCATGAACAATGTGTAGGAAAGTGTTTATGTTGCTCCTGCGAGCTGGGGTTTTGTTCATTGTTAATGCAATGAAAAATACAGACTTTTCACACAGTTTTCTTTGCAAGGCTAACAGCTGCCTACAAGCGATGCAAAGTCAGGTCCACAAGAACAATGAAATGACATGATTAAAACTTTCAATTCATCTTAATCCAGGACCCTCTGGCACAAGTATTATAACAAAGCCTTAAATAAATAGTTATAAGAACCATTCCTGTCATCACATCCCTGATCCAGAGTGGAATAGCACTAAACAATGAGGTGTCTGCATGTTCTGTCTCCTTGTTGGCTACTGCATCTTGCAATACGCTGTTGAAACACTCATTTGAAATTGTGATACTGAATGTCCCTGTCAGGTTTATGACGGTTCTTATTTCAATCTTTCCCTGTGAACTTTATTTATTAACAATGTACTTCCACACCAACTTGTGGTGTGAAGATACAGCTCCTCTGAATCACCCCCGTGGGGAAGAAAGACAGAGGGCAATGAACATCAGTTTGACATTCGTTCATCAAGGCTCAGCTCCTGTCTTGACTAGGGGTTCTTTCAGAGGATTTAGAGATAGGTAGCATTTAATTTATCTGGCATGCAATGTTAGCAAACCCCAGCTGACAGCTCTGGGGCTCTGAATCAGAGGTCTGCAAAATGTAGACCATTAATAACTGGTAACTATGTGTGGCATTGATTAACTCCAGCTATCTAAGGCACCAGGAGTCACAAATAACCCAGACTCTTCTCCTAAAGAAGCCTGACTTTTGCCCATCCTTTGCAGGGAAATAGGCAGGTGACACATAGGAAAAAATAAATGTAGTGTCATGGAATTGCTGTTCATTGGGTTGATGTATGTGAGGCCGAGCTAATGCTGAACAAGTGCCCTTTTGGGGTATTCTTAGCTTATTTTCATGTTTTAATGTGCCTTTGTGTGTCACTTCCCTTATGCCCAGTTGTGACAACCATCCAAGGAGGGCTATGGTTACCCAGAGGGACTGGGGTGTCTCTGGTACATGAACCACCACCTTCTGTCAGAGGTGCAGGAGTGCATGTTCTGGGTGGAAAAGGAGTAAATATGAGAAAGATTCAACCAAAGAACAGCTGTGGTACAGAATTTCACGCTAAGGAGACAGCATGGATTTGTGTTTGGACACGAGACCTGCAGGGAAATTTTGCAGTATGGTTTGGACAGGCTGGTTCAGAACAAAAGAGAAAGAGGATCTGGGGCTTTTTCAGAGACACCCGTGATGTTGCAAGGTTTTAAAAGGTCATCGTGAAAAATCCATTTTCTGCACGCTTGTCTGAGTTTCCCCCACGACCCACTGGATGAGGCAGCCCACATACTGTAATTACTTTGTGTCTTGGAATTCCTGTCTGCTGAGGAGACTGAATTTCAGAGCAATTCAGTGCATTTCTTGCTTGTTCTCTCCTAAAGCCGAGATTTTCCAGCGTGGCTGCATCTTTCAGGTGTGGCACGTTATTTGTGTGAGACCTGAGGTGGGATTCAGTAAAACCAGCCAAGCCAGAGACAGGGTTCATCTCAAACAGAAAAGATGCTCTGAAGCATTCATGCTTATTCACCTTGGAAAAAAAGCAACTCAAACAACATGTTTTCTTCAAGAGTTAGGATGAACTTGCTTTTTAACTCCTTTAATACCAAAGGCTGCTGAATTCCCAGGCAATAGCATGGCTGGGACAAATCACCATTTCCGCTTCAGAAAATGGAAATGGTGTACAATTGTTCTTTTTTCGTTCTTTTTTTTTTTTTTTTTTTTTTTAATTTTTGGTGGGAAAAACAGCTGAATTCCTTTACCACTTTCTGACAGGAGCTACAGTGGGGCCCAACCAACCATGACCTTTCTCAACACGGGGGAGGAAATAGGACAGAGTTAGAGCTTGTTTCTCATTTGTAATGACCCCTTTGAAAAATAGTACCTGTGTTTCCAGGGGTCCCAAATGCACAGCTACTTGGAGGAACAAATAATTAATCTTCCTTTTTCATTTCATCCAGAACCTGTGGCAGTGAGAGTGTTCAGCAGATGCATAAATACATATACATAAATATATTTTAATATACTTTTTAATAGTTATTTATTTGTGTACTTATATACGTATGTATAGTCTTTGCAATCAGAGCATTTGCTTTGCTTTAAAATGCATCACCAAAAGGCAGTGTATGGAAAATTCTGATTGAAAACATGTGGGAAATTGCATCAGAAACAGATTTTTTCCCTCCTGCCTTCTGTGGAGGGTGATTTGCTCCACTCACAACTATTTGGGGAAAATAGCAAGGAAAATACATTTCCTTTGTTGCTGAGTGCCAGCTATACCCCCACTGATGGATAACTTCAGTGTTATGGTGATCTCTGCCACGATCTGCCAGCTGAGAGACTACTTTATCTTGAACCGTGTGTTTCCTATTAATAATTGCTCAACAAAAGCTTGGTTATATATTATTCATAGCTGCCTTTTTTTTTTTTCAAGTTTTTGACACCACCTGCACTTAACTCTGCAAACCAGCCCTGAATCAGCTTTCACAGATCTCTGCCAGAGTTGAGTGTCACCAGATGAAAAATATAACTACAACAGAAAGACAATTTTTTGCTTTTTTTTCCTTCTGAAAAGTTCACCCCTTTGTTTCCTGCTCCTAACCAACTGCTTCTTCTTGCCCTGCCTATAATTGTGTGCATTTGTTAATGCCAGAGATAGAAAGATAAGCTGCTGCTGTAAGAGTGGAAACAATCCTAAATCATCTTCAGTCCTGGCTTGCATCTGGCACAGTCTCATTCATCCAGCAGAGTTATACTGGTTTTGTAAATCCAACAAAAAACTCAAAGTGGATTAAATACGGCCTTAAGAAAGAGTGTTAATGATTACAGAAGGCTGAATTAAATGTAGGACAGCGTTCTTTTCACTTACATCCCAGGCTGCTGCAGTTCATCAGCGTGAACAGCAAAATCTCAAATGCTCAGTTCATGAGGAAAATAGGGGTCCCTTTTAACAAGGGTGGCTTATGCAATCTGATTTTAAGATTTTCATTTTTTCTGCCCACACACAGGAAAACAAAACAAAAACCAAAAAAAGCCCAGAAACAAGCAAAAAAAAAAAAAAAAAAAATCCAAGGAAAAAAGACAGATCTGTCAAAAGCAAGATGCCCCATGCCACGGTGCGAGTGCTGTGCCAGGTGCTGCTCCTCCCAGCACAACAGGAAGAGACGGCTGCAGCCTCTGCCACTGCGTTTATGAGCACACAGAGGGTTTTTTATGCCATCTCAAAGACTCAGATTCTGGCTCGTAACAAAACAGGGAGCTTGGACGCCAGGCTGGAAAGCCAATGGGCCGCAGCAGCTCTGCTGAGGCCGGGCAGGAGCCTGGGGCAGGGGTCTGAAGGGTCCTGGGGGAGATGTGATGCAGGGACATATCCTGAAATTACCTTTTCTAGCCAGTCTGGCAATGCCTTTGTCTCTCCCTTTCAGTGATTTTACTCTGACGGGAACAAAGACAGTGTTTGCTCAAACATGAGCTTCAAGCAGTGCTTTAATAAAGGTGTTAATTTTGACTTGTACAAGTTGTTGTGATTTTTTTTTTTAATTCACTTGCTTAGACATTATTTCTTCCTTTCCTCTTCTCCCTGCAATATCTCTGGATTGAAGAGAGCAGCAGACACTAATTTGGGACAGTTTGGTAACCTGGTATCTCCTTACCCTGGAAAGACTCTCACCACGAAGATGATGCAATTCTCAGTTAGGTATGAGAAGCACTTTGTTCTGGTCTGCAGCTTCCCCAAACCCTTACACCCAGCAGAAATACTTGCTCTCAATTTTAGACAACTTCTAAATGTACTTGTTATTCTTTTATGCTCCTTCCATAATTTCTACACCTTGAGCTGACAGCAGTACAAATAATTTCAGGCCCTAAAATTAAAGGGTTTAGACAGATGGAAGGAATAAAGCTTTAAAAACTTTCCAAACTGTTTGTCAGTTGAGGGTTTTTTTCTGTAACAGGAGGCTGGCAGCAGTGACCTGTGCTGGGAAACGCTGGGTGCACCAGCACGGCCTTGGTACTTGTAGGCTAATTTTTTTGTTTTGAGTTTAACTCTTGACTCATGGAAAAATAAACTGTGTTTTGGGCTGGTCCCTGACTTGATCTTCCTTCAATTAATGACTGTCTGTTTCAAAATACACGTAGAGAGGCTTTTATGATAATGTTTTTATCCTCCTGTGCTCTCCCTTGCCTGCTCTTGGAGAGGCAGAAGTCACAGGAAGCCAGTTCCCAGCTGTTTGCTGTGTGGGTGGTTAGGCTTTTCCAGGGAGCAAAATTCAGCCACCAGACTCCTGCACTGCTGTCTCCAAACAGAAAGTGACATTTCATGTTAAAAATTAATGCTATGATGTGGAATTAAATCAGCCAGTTTTAACCAGAGCACTACAGCAGTTGCTTTAGGCGAATGGCAAACATCCCTCCAAATTTGTTGGGAGGCACATCCACCAAATAAAGTCCAACCGGCTAAATTTAGTCCGGGTAGGAAATTAGCTGGAGGTTAAGTAAAGTTTTCTGCTACTTTGTTTTGTTTTTAGATTACCCAAGAGACGTTCCTTCCTGGAAAGGGAAATAGGACAGAGATACATCACTGTTTTTCAATCCCTTCGTTTGTGTGGACTCATTTCAAGTACATTTTATTGTGTGTTTGTGATTTAAACCTTACCAGCTCCTGTTTTCAGATGGAAAGAGTTGAAGTGCCAGTACCAGGTCTGTGAGCAGCAGCCCAGCTTCTCTCTCCACCTCTTTCCTGGGCAGGGAGACACCTTCTTTCTACACTCTGACCTATCCTGAACACAGGTGGATAAGGTAAAAGTTTATTTTTTAAAAAATTCCTTTACACCCAGTAGTTAGAATTGGTATTTATTGCAAAATCACATTCCAGAGCAGATGAAAAATGACAAGCTTTGCTATGTAATGTCTAAGCCAGAGAAGACAGAGCTCCTCAATCCTAGTAGCTCCAGCCAAAGCTCAGTCAAATCCAACCCACAGACTTTCTGGATTAATATTTATCATCCACCCTAACATTTTTGCTGGGACATCGTTTTGCTTAGAGAGACACTTTGAAGCCTAAATCCTGGAGCTAAGCAGCCACGACTGGCTGTGTGGCTGCTCCCATACATCAAACCAGAGCTGTGTTTTCTGATCTGTTCTGTTAAAGACTCCAGGGTTTTTTTCACACATCTAATTTTCTCCTACTTGTTTTTTTTTGCAACAGTCAGGTAGAAGTATCTGCAGGAAAGCATACAGTTACAGGTTTATTTACTGATCCGGGATATAAATCTAGTTGCTTAAGCAAACACAAACTGTTTAAACAGTTTTTTAAGCAAACACGAGGGATGAGATCCACTGGAAAGGAATCTAAAAATGCTCTGAAAGACAGGGCTTCTTGTCCTGCTTTTGTTTTTTATTTATTTTTGTTTAACAAAGCTATACCATCACTTCTTATAACTTCTGGGAAGGTGCCGGGGGAGAAAGAGGAATCTCAGCACTTTTATAATGAGGTTTTTTTGTTGGCAACTTCTGCTGGGGAGCTCCCACGGGGAATTTGTGCTCCTAAAGCCTCCTGCAGCCCAGGGATGGCATAAAGGGAAAACAGCCCCAGCCAGGGCTGTCCCCATCCCACTCTGCTGGAAGCCTGGCTGGGTGGGATCTGTATGGGAAAACTGCTGAGAAGGTGCTTTGGTGGCACTGAGTGCTGGGGACTTCCAGAGCTGTGGCGAGCCAAGATCAGGCGGTGCAGAGGAATCTCCCTTTGAAGGTTGCTGTTTACTCATGCCAAAGTTATTGTTTCAGAGGAAACCATTAGGAGTGTACAGCTCCAGAGCAGGAAATACCGCTGTCTTAATAATGCTGGGGGTAGGAACACCAGGGCTGGGGTGGCATCGAGCTGGACAGACAGATGTTGAAGTGCTCCTGCAGCTGGAGGGCTTGAGGAAGGTTGAGTTCTTCCAGTGCCTTGGCCGGTGGGGTCACCCTGCAGTGAGCTGGAGGAATCATTTCCAGGACAGAAATAGAAAATGTTGGAGGTTATTCCTTGAAAATCAGGTTACTGCTTTTCGTATTCACAGAATCACAGAAGGGTTTGGGTTGGAAGGGACATTGAGGATTATGCAGTTCCACCCCCTGCCATGGGCAGGGACACCTCCCACCAGCCCAGGTTGCTCCAAGCCCCGTCCAACCTGGCCTTGGACACTCCCAGGGATGGGGCAGCCACAGCTTCTCTGCCCAACCTGTGCCAGGGCCTGCCCACCCTCCCAGGGAAGGATTTCCTCCCAATATCCCATCTAACCCTGCCCTCTGGCAATGGGAGGTCACCCACCCTTGGCCTGTCACTCCAGACCCTTGTCCCCAGTCCCTCTCCAGCTCTTCTGGAGCCCCATTAGGCACTGGAAGGGGCTCTCAGGTCTCTCCAGAGCCTTCTCCTCTCCAGGTGAACACCCCCAACTCTCTGAGTCTTTCCTCACAGCAGAGGTGCTCCAGCCCTTTGATCCTCTCCGTGGGCTCCTCTGGACTCGCTCCAACAGCTCCATGTCCTTCCTGTGCTGAGGACCCCAGAGCCAGAGCCAGCCATGCAGGTGGGGTATGACATCCTTAAAAAGTGTCTTGAAGTCCTGGTCAGATTTGGGTGAGAAGAAAGGTGTCAGAAACAACCTCTGAGCAGCAGAACTTTGGCGGCACGCCCTGGGACGTAAGGCACCTGTGAATGCTGCTAAAAAGTAGAGGACAGAAAGAAAGACACTTTTAGCTTAGTGGATAGACCACTGTTGTCCTTACATGCACTTCATAAATAATTGTTTGACTTTCTGAAGGTTTTTGAAGAGTACATTATTCAAAACATCCAACTACTCCTTCTGAGACTATGTTCACTGACATGAAACACTCACTGAATTGAATTATTAATATTTTTTTCAGTATCTAGGAGTTCTTTCCACTCTCTTCAACATGTGCAAGTTCACCTCTCAAAATGACAAGAAGAAAGATGGAGCTGAATGTCACCTTGACCATGACACCTTTCCATTGCATTTCTTGCCAGTCCTCCTCAGGACCTTTGTCATGACAGTCTGGTTTCATCCCAGAGTTTCATCCCATGGTTCCTGATGAGACAAGCTGAGGATGCTGCTTTTGAAAAGGAAAAGGAGAACCCCCCCCCCCCCAAAAAAACAAAACAAACAAACAAAAAAAAATCAGAAAGTGATTACTGAGATTAAACACTGAATCAGAATTACATTGCGAATGTCTTTGCATGTTCTGGCTTAGAACAAAGATCTGTCTTTCAGGTCCCACCTGATCCCTGGATCTTCCATAACCCTCTGTGCCACTGGAAAATGCCATTACAAAATGGCTCAGATTAAAATAATTCTCCTTACAGGGTGCAACCACTTCCCTTTCACCTGAATAATGGTGGCACCAGAGGCCACAAACACTTTTTCTTGCTGGCTGTGAGATTTGGTGTGGTGTTTGAGCAGGCACAGAGAAGCAGAGAAACAAACAATACAGGACAAGTGTCAAGATTCAGTGTGTTTCTCAGAAGGGTGCAAATATGCTACATGTGTAATGTGAAGATTTCTGGAAAATCATGAATCACATGCTTCTTTTCCTGTAAAAATGTCAGCTGTTTTCTAGGATGGGAAATCTGTAATTCCTTCCAGATATAGCAAAACAAATTAAGTAAGACTAATGAGAGTGATAGGGAGAAGATTTTGAAGACTGGGGGAGTAGAGCGGAATGCATCCCGTTTTGCAGCACGTCTGTGATGGGGAAGGGAAGAGGAGCCAGCTTCAAGCCAGAGCCACATGGAGAACATGGTCCATGCACGGGAACAAAAATGATTTATGACACACCAGTTCATTCCGATGGTGACTAAAAGGGGGTTTTATTTAGTATGCAGGCTTCTTTAATACATCTTCCTGTTGACTTTACTCCTGTGTGCATTGGATTAAGGATTATTTAGGGCAAACCAGGTGAGACACCAGCTGCAAACTGGCAAGGACCTTTAAGCAAACACTGTCCATCCTCTGAGTGTGAAGGCACCAAATGCAAACAGTCCCAAAAATCACATGTTGCATGGACAAGAACAAACTTCTGTAGGCTTGAAAAACCTTCATGGCCTTTGCAGAGCTACAAAAACATGTTGGGTGTTATGTTTCTTTATGATACGTGCCCTTTATTGAGATTGTTCTTCTTTAATCATCTTTTAGGAGCCAAAACACTACAAAGGGATAATTCCCATTTTATGAACTCTTCTTTCAGGTGAAGTTTCATTGTGCAGCTTGAAGCTGGAGTAAGTAGAATTCCCATAGAAAAAATGGCATTTCTACCTGTTTGTGAAATTCCCTTCATTTAAAGCAGTAATTTGATGTTGAGAAGAAAGGCAAACAATTACAGCAATCCCTCTCTGTGGTACAAGTACGTTCACGCTTTGTCTGCCTTCTGACTGCAAAGACAATATTTACATATGCATACAAATCACATCACATATTGAACCAGTGCTAGAACTGCAAACATTAAAACCGGAATGATACTCTGTTGATACTTTAAAGACTTGATGACCAGGAAATTCCAAAGCACTGATAAAACCCATGGCTGTCAGGTGATTTGCAGGGCCCATCTTCGGGAAGTCGCTTTCTGGGCGTCTGCAGGCATTAAGTGTCAGGGAATTTATTTCATTGGCACCATTCTAACAAAGCCCTGTATCATCCAACAGGGCATGGCAGAGGAGAGCTGTCCTGGTACTCAACGGCTTTTCTTCCTGAGGAGCAGGTAAGGTTCTGGGAATGTAAAGAGCAGCACAAAAAGTCTCTCTGCCTTCGGTAGCAAGTTGCGTGTTGAGATGCCAGTGGAGAAGATTATCATACTATACATGTTGCCATTTAATTATGCCCTTTCCTGTAAAGAGCCTGGCTTTAATTAAATGGCAAAACAAAGTGAGAACTTTTCTCCAAGCCATTTTAAAGTGCTCACTTCCTCCTCTGTGTTCTGCGGTTTATTAGATTTGAATGAGTAATGGGGTGGTTTCATTTGTTTAGTAAAATTAAAGTGGTCAGTAACAATTTCCTGTCTGAGCAAACCATGGGCCGATTAATAATATTGGTGATGGTGGTGAGCAGGGGTTTTTTGCAGCACACAGGTTGTGCTGCCTGCCTCCTGCTGCTGCTGCTGCTGCTGCTGCTGCTGCTGCTCGGGGCTTTCCAGAACTGCTGCTGCTTCACCAGGCTCAGCCTCAACTCCCTGAGACAAATGTGCTTCCAGGGCTGGGCTGGGCCAGGAATAGTTCAGAAGGTGCCTTTGGAAGGAGGAGGTTTTGAAGCAAATATGATCGTCCTTTTTACCCAAACATTTAATAATTTTAATTTGCAGGGCCAGGCCTGGGAAGGGGATACGAGCATTGGAACCACCGGTGAGAAGTCCAGCTTTGGAGCATGCGTGTCTCATTTGGGGCCCCAGAGAAAGTGTTTGCCTGGTCCTCTCCAGCCTGTTTTCCACTGTTTCTGGTAGACATGGCTGTCCCTACCATACAATCTCTTTATTTTTCACAGAAACACACTCTTCTTCAACCTGAATCAAGCAATTTTGCAGAACCCCACGACCCTGGGTCAAAACTCTACAGCATCCCATCAATTTGAACTAACAGCAAAAATGGGAAGGAAATCAAATGCCTTGTGCAAACCTGGACCTGGGACTCAGTATTTTCACTGCTACTGAAAACACCTTGTAAAACTTTATCTCTGTTTATTCCTGAAAAATGCTGCACAACCAGGGACTACAGTCTCCAAACCTCAATTGCAATTACCAGTTGACACAAACAATACTTAGTCATTGGTTTTCCCATACACATTACAGATTTTCCCCTGAATTTTTTTAGTTGTCTCTTCAAAGAATTAGACATACAGACGGGCACTGATCAGCTCACACAAAATCCGGGGTGACACAATCCTCTTGCAACAGGCATTTGGAAAAGGATGAATTCTACCACAGTTATTCTTGCTATGTCTAGATGCTGATGTGGTATTTCTGGTAAGTAAATGCTTACTGCACATAAAAGAGCTTGGATATGACATATAAGAAAAAAATAATAAAAAAATTGTCATACTCCATGGATTTTGAAACGTGGTGACAGACACAGTGGCAACACATCAGGATTGTTGCAACACCTATTGAGTCTGTGACAGAAATGCTCTCTCCAGTTATTGCTGTTCAGTTGATGACAAATATAATGCCTTTACCATCAGTAGGCAAATACAAGGACCTGTCAGCACATAAGGCTTCAGAGTCCTACATCAACATCCAGCAGCTTCTTTAAAGAGCAAGTGCAACAGACTGCTGACATGGGGTTTTGCTAGACTTCTTGAGCCTTTGTCCATTGATCTTCACATCTACATATGGCCATTAACTCATTAACTTTGCACTTTCAAGAAGCTGCAGAGTGTTTCAAAGGTCACATTAGCTGGAGAATTCATTGGTGCGGATTCTGTAAATAAAATAGTTTGTACACCAATGCCAGTGCTTTCTACAAGGGTTGCCGGAGCATGTACAGCCTCCACAAGAATCGTTCCACCCAACATTCAGTTCTGGAGTGTTTGAGTTCCCTTAATTTTTACTGATATTGATGTCAAAATGAGATGCTTAGCACCTCAAAGAAAATATTGGTGACACGTGGACTGAAGTCATCGTGAAAAACGCTAATTGTTATCCCAGGATTGACACTCACTGCAGCAGGGTTTTCAGCCCAGCTAAAAGGTAAAATGACCTCTGTGAGAGGAAAAGCACATGTTGATACATCTTTAAAAAAAAAAAACAACTTTAAAAAGAAGCATAGTTCTTTCCTTAATCACACTTCCTAACGCAGATAACACCAAGCCTTTGCACAGAAAGGAAGTCAGAGAAATGACGCTGTTCCACATGAACAAGCAGGTTGTGTGGGCGTAACCGAAATCAGAAATTACACTAATAAATAATGCCTATCCTCTGACAACCCAAAGTGCTCTGCAAATGTTATTTCACTTAAGCAACACAGATGGGCAAATACAGTTTTAGAGCTGAAGGTTCAGAAAAATGTAACAATGTGAGTGTCTCGCTTGAGGTGAGACACAAGGCTAACGAAGATCAGGAACGACACGCCTGTGTTGTGACTTGTAGGCCTGTGGTTTAACCACCAGACAAGAAAGGGCTTATTAAAATTAACAGTATTAGAAAAGATTATGCTCCCCAGCAAAATACCAGGTTCCTGTGAAGGCCTGTGAATCGCTTGCAAAGCCTTTGCAAAGAGTTAAAGAGACAATGTCTGTGGTTCGTCTGTGCATCCGTGTCAGGACTTTTGAGTAGTTACTCAGAAGTCAAACATGTTTCTTTTCACCTTGTCTGAAGAACTCAGATTTCA
>JAWWEU010000160.1:32192802-32242292 GCA_035583155.1 Acropternis orthonyx
CCGTGTCAGGACTTTTGAGTAGTTACTCAGAAGTCAAACATGTTTCTTTTCACCTTGTCTGAAGAACTCAGATTTCAGGTCTAGATAAAAACTGTCTGCTTCACAGCAGGAAAACAAAGTGCCTAGAGCTACCCCTTCCTCATTTAGAAAGAAACTGTCTTTTTGCTAAAAGTTCAAAGCCATGAAATTGCAGCTATTTTGCCAAATCCAATGCTTAGCCAGAAGTCATCTGAGAATTTTAAATTACCAATAAATTAGATCGATTCCTCCAACAAGGATCCCAGTTTGGGTGTAGGTGGTTACCATCCATCACCTTCCACTGCCTTGAGTCAGTCAGTCCTAGTGTTTGCTCTGTTGAAGAAGTGATTTTAGCACCTGGTGGGACTGCTCGGTTTGGCCCATTAATCATGTTTGTCACAGAGTGACAATAACCAACAGGAGCCTCTCCTCCTGTCACGTTCATTGGAAGGGTCAAGTCAATCAGCAGCTCATTTCCATTGCCCATAGGTTCTTGCTGAAAATTGGCAATTTCCACGGTATTGAGACACGGGCTTAGATGGCAAAACCTGGCTGTAGATTATAGGAAGAGAAAGCTTGGGGGCATTCCCCTCTCAGCTTCCCTGCAGATCCACATATGTTTTCTAATTTTTGTTTGACTGAATAGAAGTGGGATCGGCCTTTACATAAACCATGAATGAGCTTAGCGTGGATCATTTGTGCAACTGTTTTTGTAAATCCTTATGAGTTTACACACTCCCTGACCTTCCAGTCTATGTCCCTTCCTCTAGTCCCACTTCCACACTTCAGATTTCAGTGCACAGCTCTTGGCAGGCTCTGGACCCTGCAGGTCTGGCTTCTCCAGCCACACAGCAACCCTGCTGCCTCCAGAGGGGACAAAATACAGCCTAATTCAAAGCAAGCCATCTTGTTAAATGCCATCGGATCCGCTCCTTAGGTATAAATAGTTCTTTCCAGGATGACTCTATTCCAAAATGTCTGTGTTTTACTAAATATTGTGCAATGTGGTGATATATGGAGAGTCAGGCTCAGGCCAGAACTGATGAGCAGTGCCATCCTGTACTTGGGTTATGATTAATTCTGCCTTTCATCGCATGAAACGTTGACTATCAATCTCTGTCCCCTCTTCTTCTACTTTTATAGCAGCAGAGACACTATCTCAGATATATTATGATGCCATAAAGGATGCTGATTGTTTATTTAGAAGAAATGAAATGTGGTTTAATGGAGTGTGCATTGGGCTCCAGGCCAGTGAGTGGGTTCTGGTGTTCTGGGCTTCAGTGCAGATGCTCAGGCTTTTCAAAGGAAAAAATCAGTGTCAACTTCGGAGCCCTTTAAAAACTCATCTTGGTTTTTTCCCAGCTCCTCTGCTGGCTGAGTTGTAGTCCTTTGCCTGACTCTCCCATCACTTGAGATGGGAGAAAAATGGGCTCCAGCTCTTGATGAGCTCCTTAGTCCTGCTGGACTCCAGACAGAAGGCTCTCAAATTTCTTTTCCAGCCAGGAGCAGCCTTGCCCATGGGAGCTGGAGGTGCCTTCCAAGAAAGTATTTCCCACAGAGAAGCAAGCCTGGCCCAAAATCTGGGCAGAGGAGCCACCACCCCACTGCCGACCACTGTGCAGGTTCCTGGGACTGCTCCACACTGGGCATCCCTCCCATTAATATGGATTGGGATGTCTTAAGGGATTTAAATCTAAACTTCAGTTTCCCATGTCCCTCCAAGTTCTCACTGTGCTCTCCAGCAATGCCTCCACCACAGGGGTGGTGCAATGGACAGAGATGAAAAGGAGCGTGTATCAAAATGAAACCACGCCGCTGGGGAATAGAGTCACGTAGCCATGGGAAAAACATGTGTCTGTTTAAGACCTCTCTTGACTTTAGCACGCACATTCTGCCCATTATAAACTGTTTTTTTATATAACTTGACCTAACAACATCTGCAAAATCCTTGCTTTTTTGAAAGAGCTATGAATAGATCACTGCTTGTTTCTGATTAAGCCTGATTCATTTATCATTCTGGTCAGGCTTTCATTCCTGTAAATACATTTACTCTCAAGTTTCTCAGTATTTAAAATACACATTTCATAGTAATTCTGAGGTCAGAAAACCAGTCTGCCAAAGACCAAGTGAACATTTCTACAGCATAAACTTTAGTTTGTTTTGCTTGCTAAAAAAAATGACAATGTGCTTGCATTACATCACAATACTGAAAGGAAATCTATGGTAGTCACTTCTGTAAAACATTTAATGGTTGGTTTTAAGGGTAAACTGTTCCTAGAGACAGTTCAATGAAGCCTGGTCAATCAGTTGCTCAATTATAACACTGGTATATTGTAGGATGTGTAGAACATTTAGGGATAGCCATTAGTAGATAAACTGTAGTGGCAGCTCACAAGATCACACACATCAATTTTCACACAGAAGTCAATTTTAAAGCAGAATTAAGGCTAAAATACCTTTTGTCAGAATTTAGAACCTGATGTCTAATTAAAATCAAATTTGAAAGAGCCCAAGAAACCCAAAGATAACCTCTGATGATATGACAAAAATGAGCAGCGGGTAGGGAGGAGAGACAGACGTGTTGGGATGCTGGTGGAGAGGACGTGTGGTCCTTGGCTGCAGTCCTGCCCACTGGGCAGCTGACCCCAGCCCTGGCTCACCCCAGGGGACATCCATGAGGACGTGGGAAGGAGCTGGGAGCCCCACAGAGGGTGGAAATAGGGGTCAGATACAAACCTCTAAGCCTGATCACTTGAGTGCACACAGAACAACTTGACTTTTCACAAAGTTTCCACTTGAGGCATTGACTTTGTGGTTTCTGTGTATAAATTAACTTTGTTCCCTGCAGTGGCAGCAGGTGGGATTCCCTGGGAGGTGAGATGCAGGTTGAGTTTGCTGTGGGGTGCACACAGGGATGAGACAGGAGCTGCTCCAAGGGCTCAAGGGACTTGCTAATACCCAGCTCCAGCCCAGCCTGTGCCCACTTCACAAGTCTCTGCTCAAGCTGCTGTAAAACCAAGCGACCATATCACTTCTCCAACTAGACTTGGACTAATTTGGACGTGATGATGGAGGTGAAAAATGAGTTGCCTCTTCTCTGCACAGCTGCACTCTGATCTCGGTATGATTTCATCTGTATTTCTAGAAATCTAGACGTTTCCAGAAATATCTGACTAAGTAATCTCTTCGTGGCTCTTCAACAACCCCACTGGCTCCTGCCACTCAACCTGTTTGTTAAAATTAGCAAAACGTTACATAAAGGCTAAGACGGTTCTCAGTTTGGTGCTAAGTGAGTTCAGCTAAAGGGTGTCTAACCGACACAAACTGAACTAACCTTCCAAGAACGGTCCGTGGGCAAGGGTGGGAAACATGAGGTAGCTGCTGGGAGAACACAGACAGATGTCGGAAACATTTCTCCATCTGTAAACAAACAAACAGCCCAACACCCAAATCAGGCCAGTCTGGTGGAAAATATCGAAGTCCTGACCTTCATCAAAGGAAAGAAAACAGATGACACAGCAGCAGTACTCACCGTTTTCCGTATCTTTGGGTACGTCGTGCTGGTTTTACGAGGATCTCCAGGGGAGATGAACTGAAGTGACCGGTTTAGGTTCCACTGAAGTTTTTTCATTTCTCAATCACCATCTGAAAGGGGACAACCCAGTCTCCGTTTGTTTTTGTTTTCTTCCTGGTGATCTTCTCTGTTTTTATGTCTGCTCCGTAATTTTCTTTCTTTTTTTTTTTTTCCTTCTTTCTCCTCCTTTCCCCTCCTATTTTGCCATTTCCATTTACTTTTTCTCTGCTCGGCTCCCAAACTCCCTTAGAGCTCTACATTTGTACTCCTCAAAACTAAGTCCTTAATCTACCATTGTTATTTCCACACACATTTGCTCAAGCAGTTGAGCCTTATATGCCACTTCTCATTCACTGTGTCATATTCCTCAGCTGCAAACAGGCCCATAGCCTATTGCAAACATAAGAAGACCCCCACATATATTTTAAGTCAGCTTATTCACGTGGCTGGATTAATTTATTAGACATGCTAACTAGTTGCAATTGCCCAGCCATACCTTTAGTTCTCTTGAGGAATAGCCCCATTAGGTTACATACCAGCCAGGCATAGGCTGTAAGTGCCTCATTGTTTTGGCCACAGCATTGAAGAAATAATCATTTATGATAACATACTTCTAATTTTGATTTCGTGTACCTCGTTCCCTTCCAAGGATGGTGTTCAGAGTTGCGCTTTGGGAGGGGGATATTTTAAAATTTTCCAAACAGAAATCCTTTTTGCATGTCCGAACTTTGGTGTGTCTGGATTTGTCTTGTTTTCACAAAGCTGGTGTGTTTGTCAACAAGTGTGGGGTGAAGGCTCCTCTGTTTACCTACTCTACAGCATCTATGTTTACTTACTTTACATACCCAAAAGTGGTGACTTGGAATAGTATTGTAGCTACTCCAAGGGCCTCAGCATGGCCCCAGACCTTCCTCGGTAGGTGCAGCAGTGATTGTTTCACTGCTGCTCAGACAGTGGTGGAGATGCTCCAGTGGGAAAGTCTCACTGTCACCAACTGGGGACTCCGAACCCCCTTTCTCCAGCTGCCCCCAGACACTCGCCTATGGGATAACACCACCTCAGAGCCTTCCCCGCCAGGAATCCATCCCCTGCCCTCCCTGCAGTGTTGTCCACAGGGGAAAAAAAAAAAAAAAGGAATCACAATCTCAGCGACTTCTGCTGACCCCGTTTACAGGCTGCAACACAAACACCGGCGGCAGAGCAAAGCGGAGGTGGAAAGGCGAGCTTTGCGTTAGGCAAGCGCCTTGTGGGACCCTGCAAGGAAAGATTTGTTAGCCTGCTGCTGGCTCTGGCATGCCCGTGCATGCTTGTGCTGCATTCCCGAGGGAAGCTGGGTTCCAGTGGGGACGGGAGCTGCGTGGGAAGCAGGCTGCTCCATTCCTTTCTTTGATAAAGCGCTGGTTGAGTCCACCTATGAGAGAACTGCTTTTGCGGTCTTTGTTTTGGCAAGGCGGCTCTGTAAGAGTAAATTGAGTTCCCTGCTTTGTCATCTGGGATGGTTTTAAAGTCTCCTTCTGCTTTTTGAAGTTAGTCGGAATAATTAAAGTTGTGCTGGCAAACGGGAGAGGCGATAAGTGGCAAAAGCCAAATTTCAGGCTACAGGCAGTCTGCATGTGCCTGGGATTTGCCTGATGAATAAAAGGAAGCTAAAGGAGGACAAGCCTGTGGGGTTGTAACAGCTAAGGACAGGCAAACACAAATTATTCTTTTGTAGGGGTAAAAAAAAGAGGCGTCATTCTGCCTCCTCAGGCTAAACACGCAGATAAGGTGCAGCTGTATGGTCTGCAGAGGGAGAGAAGCTCTGACACCGTACTGCATCTACAGGGATGGTGTAGGAGCTATGTGCACAGCATGTTGGGCACCCCAACCGGAGGCCAGCCCAGCCAGAAACACCCTGATACAGACACCCCTGTTACAGACACCCTCATACAGAGAGCACCTCCAGGGCAGAGGGGAGGATGCAGCTGCGCTTACCCTCAAGTTCAGAGCTTGCTAGGAAGACAAAGCCTTGGGGGAATTCAGAGGGTTTTTTTTTGTTTGCTTGCTTAGCTTGTGGGAGTTTAATGTTTAATCATTGCAGAGGAGTGAGTGGGTTACTCATATAATTGTTAGCCATGATTTCTGCCTTTTTGTTTTGTCCTTTGTTCTTCCTTATTGCAGCTCTCACATTTTGTGGACTGAATTGGCTTCCTATCACAGCCCACTGGTCCTTGATTTCTCAGAAAACTGCAATTTTATAGCATTTGCGGGAGTGCCTTCATTTAAACAACTCAAATTAAGGGCACAGGAGTCAGGGACGGCTGGCAAGTTGGATGGCTCCATAACCCCAAAGGAAGAGGATGCTGCCCCAACAGACAGGCATGGTCCAGGTGGGTTCCCCTCGCTGTGGGTACCACCACTCCCACAGAGCAAGGAGCCAGCTCCATAACCTGCTCCCAGCCTTCACCCAGGAGAAGCAACACTGAAATTCCTGTCTTCAGAAGCGATGCTTCCTGATATCTCAAATGAAAGAGGTGCAAAAGGAGAAACCAACAATTTTAACTCCAATCAAGGGAACCATTAGCTGTTAAGTAATGGGGACACTTTTCTATCCAAAAACCTGTATCCTTAAGATCCAAAAAACTTTTATTCCTAAAACTGTAAAACAATTTATGGACCCAGGAGTTGGCAGATAGACTTGCCACCACTTGCAGCTCCACAAGGCAACCCTGCAGGGCCTTTCCCTAAGGGGCAGGTTGGTCTCTCAGCACAGGTTCACCTCTGCGCTCTCCCACCATGTGCCACAAAAAACCAGCTGCTCTATTTTGCCCTTATTTTGGCCACCCTTTTTTCCTTTTGCCTCTGCAAACCGCCCTACTATGCTTTTAATGGAGGGAGACAAATTTATTTGATTATTTTAATTAACTTTTTTGGTTAATAATTAATTCAAAACAGCACCATGACATATTTCTGTTGGGTTCTTGCTGCTTTTAACAGAACTATAACTGAATTAATCTCTGTAAAAAGAAAGATATGCCTCTTAATTGCCATCAAATATTTATTTCATCTTTTATTTAACTCTGCATCATCTCTACATTACTCCTTTCTAAACTGAATTCATCCTTGTGTTAGTGGTTCATGAGACATTATTTAACACCTACAAAGGTAATTTCCTAGTATTGAAGTCATTGCTAGCCAGACATACACCCCATTTCACTACAGCTGCTTTTCAGTGCTTCTAAGGTATGATGAACGTACCAAATGAGCCAAAGGATAAGTCATTGCTGTTTTCTTTTCCCAACACAAAGCATGGTTGACAGAAACAGTCATCTTTTCATCATTAATACCAAAATTGTACTGTCATTAAAAAAAAAAAAAAATTGATGGATTTCATAGCCATCTGTCTACAGAATAATAACAAAAATCCTAAAATGCCACAGAGCAGCCCAATACACCTTCTGGAAATGCTGTCATTTGAGAGATCAGGAGAAACAAAGATCCGACCCACTTACTATGGAAATTGGGTCTCTACCTTAAAAATATAAAGCCACCAGGGGTAACTCAGCTAAATTTCGTGGCTGGGTGAGCACAGTAGCTTGACGACAAAGGTAGCATTTGGCATGAGAACAGCTGTCAACATCTGTCCACTTTGGGATGACAGATGGCAGGGAGCAGAGACGCCAGCGCTGTCACCGGCTGAGCAGAGGTGCAGATGACCTGGCAAGGCTGCTGTTTACACAACCCCTTGAAGCTACTGCCACAACCTGTGGAGCTGGTTTTAGCAAGAGTGGAAAATCTGTGGAGAGCGAGGAAATGCTGAAAAGCCAGACTGTGCTCACTGGTGGCAACAGGGCTTAGAAAAAGGGCTCCAGAGGGAAATTGTTGTCTCCTCAAGTATCCATGGGGGCCAAGGAGGAGAGGCCAGCCTTGCCTTCGTGCCCTGTGGCAGGTTCTCACCGTGCCCCAGGCACAGGGGCTGCTATCTCGATGTAAAACCCTGTTCCCCTCCTCAGCAGGGCTGGAGCTGCCTCTGGCTCTGGGTCTCTCCACCCACCAGTGAGAGGCTCAGGGTGGATTCTGGATAGGTGCTGTTGGCAACAGGGGATTTTATAAACCGTGTCACAACTACATCTGTCGCCACAAGAGCATACTAGAAGAGCCTTGTTCTTTCACTGACTTAAATAAAAGTATAAATTTTAGAGAGAATGTAATAAAGCCACAAGTATTTTAAATTGGTAAGACCCAAGTTGGGTAGCTTTTGGTGACAAAATATTCACAATTGTTTTCAAACAATAACCCACCGCATGATGTGCACCAAGTGCAAAAGTTGTGGCTTCATATATTAACAATCAGAGCATCTGGAAGTTACAAATACTAAAATTTGGTCGAGTTTGGGACCGATTTTCTAGCTGCTTTAATGCCAAAGGTACATTTTCATTTTTCGTCCAGTGTGAATAAAGAGGGACACTGCTGAAGACAGCAGAGTTTGCACAATGACACAAAGGGAGGTTAAAAATGTAAATAATGCTCGGAGATATTGGGAGCTCCCCAGAAGCAGTGAGGTGGGGAAAATGGGGATTATCCATAAAAGGTGACAGGCATTTCACCCAAGAAAGAGGAGTGATTAGGGCTGAAGTGATGAACTCAGTTTTTCTGCTCAGAAACCAGCCTAAGACGGGAAGGGAACACTACCAGACTAGAAAGCTGGAATTTGGGAATGTCTCTAGAGCCTCATTGTTTCATACCTTGTCTAAAGCTAAACATTTAAAGATTTTTGCATTCCTTCTAGATGCTCTGAAATGGTAATCAATGCTTTTATTTTCCTTTTTAAACATAGGCAGAGAGTTGTTTTTTGATTTTTTTTTGTTATCTATTTGAGGTTGTGTAATGTAGTATGGTGGATTTTATAGAGATATCCTTATACTTTAATAAATCTTTAATAATTGCTCATTTTATGAGCTTAAAAATTATAATGTTAATTGTTAACTGGGCTCTCCATACCCTTCAATTGTTGTACATTTTTTAATGGCTGTGTGGGCAACACAATCACATGGCAGTGAATGAGCCAAGGTGTCTGCTCTGGAGATAGTGCCAACTTTTGGCTTTAATGCCACCTCTGTGCCAGCTCAGAGTGCCAGGTGATACCGGATCTGGCACAGCACCTGCCAGGGCAAGAGTGGGCCGGGAAAAATGTTGTTCCCATCTGAAATCATCAAATGAGGATGTGCTGGTGCTGTGCTGTGTGTTACGGGGCTGAGGAATTTTTTGACTTAGTACTGGGAGCCCCTGTAGTTACTCCTCTGAGGTAAACCACCACATTTTAGATGCTGCTGCTTGGATCTCCTCCTGCAGAAATCTTCTGGCTATGAAAAACCTTGGTCTAAGGCTGGGCCACCTGTGTGTGCATCCCCGTGGGGGCACATCCTCAAGTGGGTACCCACGAGAGGGTTTGAGGGCTGGTGGCACCAGCAGTGGGACCGTCACCACTGGCACAGTGCTTCCAGCTGGGATAAATCCAGAGTGTCATCACCAAGGGAATTCCCCAGCCTGGGAAATGTCAGCCACAGCCAAGTCAGAAGGGCGTGCCGAGGGCAGGGCATCGCAACCTACTTTGGGATCTTGCTATAACTGAAGAAAAGCTTTCCTACTTCCACCCACCATGGACTGGGACCTGGACTGTCACTCTGAGTTGTCATGGCAAAGTATGTTACAGCTTGAGGTAAAAGTACGAAAGAGAGCAGCTTCAACCCCCAGTTTTACTTTGCACTGTATAATCTAATATAAATGTAAATTATCTCAGTTAAAAAAATAGACATAGTGAAATATTAAACAAATAAAACACATAAAATCGTGTTTCTCTGCCTCACATTCTGCCCAATGGCAGCAGCAAAGCACTGTCCTGACCTGACTGCAACAGCTGAAAGCCCCTCAGGCAGTTTGCATATATTTCAGTGCAGAATACGCCCTTTTCTGAAGAAGATTAAGCTCTCATCTTTTAAGCTTTGAAACGAAATGAAAAGCATTTAAACCTTTATTGCAGGGACATTGTATTTTAAAAACAATTCACTTTTTTTAAATTTTATTTTTTATGCAGAACTGCTTTAGGTTAAAATTAAAAAAAAGGGAGGGGGGTCTTTTTGTTTTTTAGTAATAAACTTTATATCTGGAAATGATGGAAGCAACATAAAAATGCGCCATTTGGTAGAAAATGAGGATTCACCATAGGTATTTTAGTATAATGCTATGCACATTGGAATGAGGAAAACAACTGCAACATAAAAATGTTAAGAATATGAAACTCCTAACAGACTCAAAGTGTTTAAATATGACTTTCATGGAAACAGAGTACTCAAAAGATTGTGAAATTACTTCATCACTGTGCATCAGTGCTTATACACAGCAGCTACATCAGGGTGCTTCTCTACTTCAGTATCAAATTAATGACAAGATCGAGCTACTGGCAGCTGAGGCTGAATGAATTCAACCTCCATGTGAGATTAAATTCCCAAGCTCTGTCAACATCATTCCATCAGAAGAGATGAAGTTTTGGCTTTGAAATGTGTATTGTAAATATGCTTTAAAGCAGCTTTGGAATTAAACTCTCTGCTTATATGTGCAGGGATTTTAATGCTTCTGCTCCTTTCCTCCCTGTGGGACCGTGGGGGGAAGAGGTTTGTCTGGGTTGCCCTCAAAGTGGCCATCACAGAGTTCTTCTGCAGGGCAACAACTCTAGGGAAACCTTCGGTGATGTAGCTGGTTGCCTGCAGGGATGGAGAGGATGTTTGTCCTTCCTTACCCATTAGACAAGCTCAGGAATCAGTGCTACCTCCTCAGGCTTCAGAAACCAGCCATAAACAGGGCGAGGAAGGGTCTTCTCCGGAGGCAGACAGGAAAACCTTGTTCCTGAGGGTCTGCCTTGCTCATGTGTTAAAGTCACAGCAACTGGCAACCCTGAAATACAAACATTTGTTCCTCTCCAGGTCATACTGACAGGAGCCCCGGAGAAGTTTTGGTCTATTTCTACATTATGGCAAATAATTAAATTAGGTAATAAATACTGCCTAATTAGTCCCGTGGCACTGCAGAAAACTCAGACATTCATCCTCTGGGCTCAAGTTCAATGACAAAAAGCTTCCCTTGGTTGCTAGCACTGAAGGTGTCAGCAGAGTAATGACCTTGCTTGGTCACAGCCTCTAAGAAAAGCAGTCCCATTGAGGTCAGCAACACCCCTCTCAAAATAGTGCACAGGAGACACACTGCATGGGGATGGAATTTGCAATATTGAACCCATAAAAAAAGAGTATAGTGACAGCGTTTTGCTCTACACTTGGTAATTCACTGTCCAGACTTTTTCCTGTTTTTCACTGCAACAACTGTTAGTTTTAACAAAACCGTTTTGTCTAAGGCCGAATTAATTTCTTTAGAGCAATGAAGCGAGGTTTTGTTCCTATCTCTTCATTTCTGCATGTGTATAAAGTTGAACTTCCTCAGCTGGATGAAATTATCCGTCATGAAAATACAATTAGAAAAGCGAAGAATTGGGATGTTTTGGAATTGTTGAATATTTCTGCTTCGTTGTCAAGACACTCAAGATGTGTATTTCATATATACAAGTTATATGACATGCATATTTATATTTGTATATTTGCAGATAGATAGATAGATAGATAGATGCCACTCCTTTGCATACTACCGCTATATATATGTATTCTACTGGGAGTTTCCTTGTGAAATAAACACTTGTTCTTAAAGGTGCACCTTGCCATAGGTCACTCACCAAATGTTATTTATTACAGACTATTCTGAGTAACTGAAATCCCAGCAGGAATTGATGTCCAAACTCTCTTACCTGTTTCAGTGATGAGAATCAGAAGCGGGTCCTGAGTAAAGGATTGGTACAGGAAGGGCCTGGCAATATTTTTTGCCAGACATGACCATTGTTGTGAGGATACCTGCCAGCATTTGAAAACTATGAATAGAGATAATTGGAGAGGAAATAAGTGCCTGTTTCATAATTCTGCAGGGATATACTGGGCCCTGAACCAATTTCTCCATTCAAGTCTGTGGCATTTCATGGGGCAGTGCAGATTTTATTCTTGAGAAAGTTTAGACATGGCAGGGGAGGTGAAATGCAAATGCTGTCCTTTGCAGTCTCTGCACACCCACCTTGTATTGCAGAGTAGGAAAGTCCCCAAACAGTTGAATCACTTCAGGTCTGAAGTTTACCTGTTCGTCACTGCAATTACTTTCAGCTGTTACATTTGCAGAGAGAAATACTGGAAATATTGAGGTGCTTCAAAGTCAGTGAGTTCAGCTGAGCTTTAAGTAGATGGTGTACTAGTACAAATCAGCTGCCTACTGAAAGCAAGTTTTGCTTTAAATTGAGGCATTAAAAATAACTATATTTATGGGGTTTATATATATATATATATATATATATGTATGCATGCATGCATGTATATATACACACACACAAGGTTGCCTTCTTGAAAGGCAGGTTGCAGTAGTCTTCCATGATGGAAACTGGTAAAATACAGTATGAGGTTTGCTACCTGATTTCAATAAAATATATTCCTTCTTTTAAATGTAATCATCTTATTTTTTTTTCCCTTTCCTGAGTTCTGTTATCAGAATATATGGCTATTCAAACCTTGTGTGGGAAGCTGGAGAAAGTACTTGAAAATTAAGGCATATCAGGCTGCAGACTGCCATAGTTTTCGTGTGATATGGAATGACTTTTGATTGCAGGGCTTTTTGAAAGCAGAAAGGGAGGACAGTTTTGTAAAGGGCTCTTCCATGTGCAGTGCAGCAACAGGCCACATCCTGCAGTCCTTTCACTATCCACTGTGAGGACAGTTCTGTCAGGAGGAGAAATGTCAGCTTGGGACTTCAGCGGGGGAGGGATGTGAATTGTCTTGCATTAACTCCAGTACAACACTGTTAAGTGAAAATCAACCATAAAAAATGTATGAATAATTGTGAATGAAGTCCAGATTGAAAAGCTTCTGGCTCGTGCAGCTGCAGAGTGTGTGACCTCTCCGGGGTTTGATAGGGAAAAGTTGCCATGGGAATGGTGCAGTATTGTTTGTGGCTGACTTCAGCTTTTATTGTGCTCTGATTACAGCTTTTGTTTCACTGTCAAGTATGGTTGTTACATGCCAGCTTGAAACAAAGATGTATTTACAGGGTATGGCCGAGTTCAAGTGATTTCTATAATTAGAGATAGCACTGCTTTAAGCAAGGGGAAAAAATTCTTTATTCCTATTTCAGAAAACACTAAGTTTTTCAGTATAAATATAGTGTAACTTCCCGGTAAGACTGGTTAAACATCATTACTGAAAATTGCTGTTTGCCTCCAGGACCGATGGCAAAAGGAGGAAGCACCTGAGCCCCCAGGGCTCTGTGAGCAGGGAAGTGCCGGGGATGATCCTCCACATGTCCAAACTGCTGTAGAGTCACAGGATCTCCTGAGTTGGGAGGGACCCACCAGGATCACCCAGTCCAACTCCTGGCCCTGCACAGACACCCCAACAGTCCCACCCTGTCCCTGTCCCATTGTCCAAACCCTCCTGGAGCTCTGGCAGCCTTGGGGCCGTGCCCACTGCCCTGGGGAGCCTGCTCAGTGCCCACCACCCTCTGGGGGAAGAGCCTTTCCCTGAGATCCCACCTGAGCCTGCCCTGACACAACTCCAGCCATTCCCTGGGTGTGTCCCTGCTCCCCACAGTGTGATGCTGTGCCTGGGGCACCCCAGGACACGGCTGGCACTTCTGGCTGCCGGCGTTGTCTCAGTACCCAGTACCAGGGCAGGGGTCTCTTTGACAGACAGGTGTGAGGGACCGTGAGCCTTTTGCCAGCTTAGCAATGTATACATTACATCTTGATTTACTACATTCTTAAAGCCTGTTGGCTCCAGGATGTGCTTGAGTAAGAGAAGCCACCTGCTGCGTGTCCTGAGGGCACAGTGCTGATTCACACTCACCTTGCCACCCACCAGGGCCCCCGGGTCCCTTCCAGGGCGTTGCTCTCCAGGGTGTCATTCCGTCCATCCAGGGTCGCCCTGTTAAACATCACACGGTCGGTGACTGTCAGTTCATAGAAACGCGGAATGTCAAGGGTTGGAAGGGACCTTAAAGAGCATTTCACTGCACCCTCCCAGCCACGGGAAAAGAGACCTTCCATTAGCACAGGCTGCTCCGACCTGCCCTTGGACACTCCCAGGGATGGGGGCAGTCACAGCTTCCCTGGGCAGCCTGTGCCAGGGCCTGCCCACCCTCACAGGGAAGAATTTATTCCCAAAATTCCTATTCCCGACACCCTTCCCTGATGGAGCCCCCCCACAATTGAACACATTAGCGGGACTACAACTCCCATCACGCCCCGCGCCGCACTACATCTCCCAGGTGGCTGCGGGGGGGCGGCGCATGCGCAGGGCGCGGTCCCGGCGGGGCGGCCGCGACGGGAGGGGCCCGTTCCCTCGGCGGGGCTCGGGAGCGGGCCCGGCTGTCCCCATACGGATCCCCTCGCGGATTCCCTCACGGATCCCACACAGACCCCTCACGGACCCCTCCCGCACTGCCAGGACTCCCGTAGGTGCCGCGGCCCCGCCCCGGATGATGCCCTTCCTCCCGCGCCTGCCCGCTGTGTGAGGGCGCAGCCCGCTGTCCTGCCCCGCCGCCGCCTCTCCCTCCCCTCCCTCCCTTCCCCTCCCGCTCTCCCGGGCTCGGGGTGGGGGGTTCCGTGTGCCCGTGTGTGCCCGGGGGATCGCGGTCCCGGCCCCGGAGGGGAGAGCGGGGGGGGGGGGTCGCGGCCCCGAGGCCGCCCCTCGCAGCGCGGGGTGGGAGCGACGGTGCCTGGGCCGGGGTGGGCTCGGCTCGGCATCCCGGGCCGGGATGGGCAGCGTGTGGTGGCGGGGGTGTTTTGGGCCGTGGGAGGCTCGGGGGGTTTGGGAGCGCTCTGGAGAGGCCTGTGCTGGAAGAGCTGTCTCAGTTTCTCTGTTGACCGTCTCAGCTGTGTTCCAGGTTAGCTGCAACCCGGGCGGGTTATTTACCGAGCCGAGGAGGTTTTAAATGGATAACTTGGCTATAAATGAATGTTAAACTGTAACTGCTGCTGTTACATACGCGGTTTTTATCACCTGTAAAATTCCGGATAGGCGTTTGACGTGCCGCTGGCTTAATACAGACTTAAATGCTGCGTGTGCTGTGCGGTTCCCTTAGGACGGACCAAGGCATGACCTTCATAAAAGGCGTTATATTATTACATAAAATGTTTGCAAAGTAGCATCAAGAGGAGAGCGGTTTCTCTTTGGGGAACAGACTGCTGTTTTGAAGCCTTTTTTGTAAACATGCCTAATTTTCGCTAATCAGTGTGCTGTGTTTATAATCAAGCAGAATGAACAGTCTTCAAGAGGGGAAACAGTTACCAATTTGTCAGGCTGAGCGCCTGAGTTAGGCATGAGCAAAACGGTGTTACTTATCTGAGCAAAACTGAGCAATAAAATTCTTTTTAAATTTTTTTTAGGCTCTTAAGAGCTAGATCTCTCCACAGTTCACCTCCTTACCAAGGCAGAGTACTTTTTAAAAGAGATTAGGCATATAGCAAACTGGGCAGCATCAGCTTTTTTGTTGCCTTCTGACAAATTCCCTGCTTTACTAACAGAGACTGTAATGTCTGTACAGATAAATTTTCTGTTCTTTTCCCATTACCCAATCCCATCCATGACACTGGAAGACAGAGCCATATTTGACCATACAGTTTGGGCCTAGGAGCTGTGAGGAATGGCTTCTCACTGTTGAAATCCAGCAGAGTTTGTTGGGTTTTGTAGATGGTTTTTTTTTTTTTAATCTGTCCACTTCCTTTTTTATATTTGGGCTGTATTGATTCTAAAGCAGCACAAGCACAGTCTTTATTGAGCTGGTACTGTACCTGGTAACTTTGGTTCCTCTATGCTGAGTTACTCTGTCTTACTGAATTTACTATGCTGCACTTTTAGGGATGGGATTTTTAATACTTTTGATTTGAAAATAGTTATGAAGTGTGATAAGTTCTTGTTAGTTTATTTCACAGCTGAGTTACAACTTCAAAGTAAAACCAGTAGTCTTCAAGAAAGTCAATACATCCAGTTATGTATAGGAAGACTTTACCTTCTGTCACTTGTTCTCATGTGGCTCCACACTGGATAAATTCACAGGACACTCATTGCATTCTAGTGAGTCTTAACAGTGGGTTTGAAACAGTGAGCTTATATTTTAGGTCCATTCAGCCTTATTTCCTACTCTTGGTTATTTTTAGTTGAGGGAGTCACACAAGTAACAATACATAAAACTGTCAGGTTTGTAAAGCAGAGAAGTGTAGAAGTGCTGCTTTCCTGTTTGTCACATGAGTCAGTGTTAAAAGTGGGCTGAAATCTCTTGTGCTAGAGAGAGATGCTTTGCTTGGTTGGTATTTGGAGAACCTCTTAATTCAGGGACAGGTAAGCACTGGTGCAGAAAGTGGTAATTCAAGAAATAATATGTGGGGAGGGGGTTTGTATATCGTGTGTATCATGGAATGCTGGACTGATGGAGTCAGCTTTGCATAAAAAGGAAAATTTTGTTCTCTCCTCTTCTGTTTACAGTTATTACATTGTGATTTAATTTTGTGAATGTAGAAAATTTAGTTTTGATTTCCTCAGTTCTAAAGTTAAGATATGTTTTCTTAAACTGTTTCAGTGCTTTATAGCTACAGTTGGCCTTAGGTTCCATTGTGTAGCTCTGCATTTTAAGGGTGAAATTAAAGAAAAAGATGCACAGTGGATCGCTGATAGGTATATTGCAGTGTTTAAATGTTTTAAAGATGGAGATGCTTTCATATAAATTAGAGAATAGCCAAAGAAAAACCAGTGTATGAAGAAAATAGGCAGCGTCTTCTTGCTTTTCTTCCTCCTCCTCCACCTGTATTTATTTTTCCTCAAGAGTAGACAGACACACACATGGGGAATAAGGAAGGTATGTACCTGAGGAAGAGACCTGAATGCAGGAAAAGGCCTTGTTTTTTTCCAGGTAGCTGTGTCTTGTTTCCAAAGGCAAGGGAGCTATATCAGCTCCAATAAAGGCTGCTGTATGTCAGAGAGTTGGTGTAGAGAAGAGGAAGTGCAAAAGTCAGTTTTTATTGACTGTAACAGATTAGAAAGAACTTGAGGACATTACTGAAACGTGAACAGATCTCTGCTTGTAACACAGTCTCCAGCGTAGTGCTGGACATAGCCCAGACTGCCAGGCCTGCAAAATTCTTAATCTATTTTAGTAGATTTAGAATTCCATCGATGTCTTTATTACTGGCTGTTCCTGGTTATTTAAGCTGACAGTTATCAGAGCAAATGCAGTTCTTTCAGAGTGCAGCAAACCGTCAGCATTGGGAAGTGAGTGCATGTTCTAATGAGAAGTTTCCTTGTGTGCCCTGGTGTGCACTTGGATGTGTTCAGCTGGGCATCAGTGTTTAGACAAACAAGAACTTGTGATACAAGAGCATATATCTTTCTTGCAAGGTGGTTTTTGGCAGGTGGTTGTTTGGGTTTTTTCAGTGATAATTATGAAAATAGAAGCATTCTTAGAAAATACTTACTGGGGTTTGGAGCCAAGTGAACCTTTGTACAGCTGTATACATGAAGGTACAGGATAGTAACTTACTTGAGTGCCAAAATAGGGAAATTCAGGTAACTGGCTTTAGCATAATACATTTTTACAAAGTGGAGCAAGTGCTTAAGAAGTCACCAAGAAACAAATTACCTAAGAAACAGAACAGTCAGTACATGTATTCTTTTGGTTTTGGGCCTAAATGCAGTAAGACATGGCTAGAAGCATTGCTATCAATGATTTATAAAATTATGTAAGAAACCTAAATATCAAAATTCTAGTGAGCTTATCTGACATTTAAAAATAATGTAACTACTTTTTAAAAAATTGCCTGGTGAAGAGGTCAGAGTAACGAGAATGGTTCAAGTTCAGGTTTTGAAGTTACACTTCAATGCAGAGAATGACTGAAATTAATTGGAAAGGGAGAAATGGCAGAGCTGTTTCAAAATTTTTTCTACTCTTGCACTGATCTCTCAAGTTAGGGCTTTGAAAATATATGGGTCTAAGGTCATCTTGCCACATGCTGTACCCTAACTGTGAGAAATATTTAGATACGTGTTCATATATGGCTTAATTCTATAAATAACACTTTCCTCTCAGTGCTTGGTAAAGCAGCAGGGTTTTGTTGCTGTTGAGGAAGGAAGCTGGTTCATTGTCTCAGCACTAAGCAGCATTTTCTCCCTCCAGGGACTTGCAGAAGCATCTAGAATGTGTAGGTGTTTCTTTAATCTTGGAGAAGGAACTTATTAAGCTTTCTGGTGCAGAACTGTATGAGCCACTTACTTTTAACAGATGTTATCTGCTTGAGGAGGGAGTTGCAGGTTTGGTAGACATTTGTGGCATTCAACAGTTTAAACAGTTTTCAGGTTTGAACATATGCCTTTGCCTTAAAATCTGAATAGTTTCAGGTATTTTATGTAGAAGAAAGGTGGTTCAATGGTGAGGTTGCTGCTCTGGGACTTGGGAAACAGGTTCAGCTCACTGTGTTGCCAAAAAGCTTCCTGTGTGGCCTGGGACAAGCTGCTTCTCTGTCCCTCTGTTCTCAGACTGAGACGGCAGAGCAGCAGCAGCTCTGCTTTGCAGGAGCATTGTAAGGGTATGTCAGGTGTGATATGTCCAGGGTGGTAGTTCAGGTGTGGTAATAGAGCTCCATTGTGCAGGGAGGGAGAGGCTGAAAAAACTGCCCAAGGTAGAAACCAGGGATAAGCTCCACACAAGAGGAGTAAAACCAGAAAAATAAGTGGGGAAAAAAGCAAGGTTTTGACTGGAAATATCTTGGGTCAGTTAATGACAGAGAAAACAAGTCCTTGAAACTTTAAAGAGCACTGCATTGCTTTGCATGTTTAACAAAATTTAAAAACAATGCTTAAATTACCCGCACAAACATGCAAATATTTTCTATTGTGGTTCTGCCACACAAGGAACAGTAGCAAAGCTCTTTGTCATTGTTCTGTTCTTTGGAAGGTGGTTTTTATTCTAGCTAACCATTGCATCCAGATATTTTGGGTTTCAGTTTTGTTCCGTTGTTCCACTGGCATGATAGCCCAAATGTCTTAAATTAGGTCGGATTTATTGACCTGTCGTGTGAAAGATGTTGAGAAAAAATAGCTTAGATACCTCCCCACTTCCCCAAGGGGGAAAAGAATTTGCAGCCACCTCAAAAGAACAGTGTATTTAGTAACGTTATAGAGCTAAAAGTATTTTGGATCTAAAATCCTGGTGGAAATAGGGCCTTGTCATTGCTGTAAATTGAAGAAGTAGACTAGACAGCAGTTATTAAGCTTTGCAAACACTTTCTGTTGTTGAGAGTTGACACTCCCAGGAACAGTCTGTATACTGACAGATAGGTGATAAATTCATTCGTTTAATATGTAATTGTTTTGATGCGTATGCTCTCCTTGGGCTCTTTGGTACCCACCACATTTACATCCCATGTCCAAGAAAATGTGCTTGAACTTGTTCAGACTAGTGACTTAATTAAGTGTTCTTCTGTTAAACGCTAGAACAGTTACATGCCAGGTTTGCTGTAAGAGTGAACAGTCCTGTTAAAACTGCACTTCAAAAGATGTTGTTAAATATATTGGTTAACTCTTTAGGGAGGCTTAAAATGACAAATGCAAACTTAGGCTGTACTAAAAATTTGTTTGACAAGTTACTTCTGCATCTAGTAGACTCTGTGCCTGTGTGTGCACTAGCGCTGCTTAAAAGATGTTCTTGCTTCAGAAGTGTTTCTGCTTATTCAGGACTTCAGGCTTTGATTATGTCGTTTTTTTCTCATTAACCTTTTTTTTTAAATTATTTCTTCCTTAAATCAGGTTCACTATAGGTCCTGTAGTTTATCTATACTGTCTTGCTAATTTGTGCTGGTTTTTGGGTGGAGGAGCACGATTTCTTCAGAAGGCTCATTCGCTCCCTTCTTGGAGGAAGGCGGCAGGGCGGTGTGTTGAAAATCAGCCTGGTGCACGTTCACGGTACATCCAGGATTTCCAGGCATGTTGTTGCGCATACACAGGACTTGTGATTTCTCTGGAGTGTTTCCATCTCGCTGTGTGTAGGTCAGACAGCAATCCTGCAATGTGCCAGGAGCCTGGTGACTTCCTTGTACTGTTGGGATTACTGTGTAGGTGGAGTGGTGTTGTTCTCCATACGCTCTGTCACTTGGGGTTTGGGAAACAACTTTGTCAGTGCAGAGCAACAGCTGGACATTAACTGGTATTTGTGTCATCCCACAAACAAGAAGAAAGGTGAAGAAGAAGGTCAGCAACCAGACATGGGTTGTACCTGATATGAGGACAATTCCTTGGGCTCGTGGCTTGCTTCTAAGGAGGAAGGCTGCTAGGAATTATTTCTGTGAGAAGTTGTAGTGAATGATGTGCTTCGAGTCAAGTGTTTGTGTGCTGGCACTGTGCTACAAAGCCTGTCACTGCAGATAAGCGTTCACTTGCAGGGTTTTTCTCTGAGTCAGGTGAGACTTTCATTAAATATGCCAGATTTAATTTTCTTGATTTAAGTTGTATAAAAAAAAGCAGGGGTGGGGTGGGGAGGAGGGGAAGCAGTGTCCTGAAAACCTTGCCATTTGGTGGGAGCTTAATTTTCGTCTCCCACCGTGGTAAACAGCAGCTGATGTGTTCTATAAATGCGTATTGGTTCTCTTGCATGAGACAGACAAAGCCTTGTTCTCCCCAAAGAGCTTTCACTACACTTGCACTTACTGAAGAGCTCTGAGATTAGTCCTAATCTCTGTGAATCCTTGTGTATATAATTGATAAGTGAGCTAGATTCTGGAGGAGATATTTCATCTTTGCAGTACAGGGAAGTTTGGCCCACATAGTGGCTTATTCAACGAACCAAGCATGGTCTGTACTGAGAAGTCCCGTGGGTATTAAAATAACAGTGAGGTGAAATTTTTAACAGCAGTAATTTTTACTTCATGAAGTTTTAATGTAGAGGAACTGTGTCTTTTTTTTATTATTCTGATTTTGCTGAATTAAACCTGTAGAATCAAATTTGATAATCAGTTACTTGCTTTGAGTGCTTTGGTTTCCATTAAGTCCTTTTACATCTTTTAAAAGGATCAAACCTTCACCTGATAATCTTCTATTCATTATTTGATACTTGAAATGAACTGAAAATTCAGTTATTTACAGCCCTTGTTAGACTTGTTTGGTAACAAGTGTTAAAGGAATATGCTTTGTTGTCTTAACTTGTGTTTGGAGAGAGTAGTATGTGATACGTTGTGCTCTTAATAGACAGATGTGCTGTGAAATTCGTTTTCAGGTATTCAGCTATTCAGAGCTGACTTTAGAGTGTCTTAAATAGGTAGAGTTTAATGGAATTGGTCTGAGTGTGATATTGCATTTAAAATTGGAACTTGCCTTTGGATCTGTATGCAAAAGGTAATCCTTTACTACTCTTTTAGGTTTCTGTCTCTTTGGCTTCTCCCCAGTGTTTTCAGCACAGTTTGGTGCTACTGAGGCAGATTTTTTTTTTCAAATAGTACTTTCCAAATTAATTTAACACGCTGTTACGTACATGCTGCTGTTTCATTAACAATGTTAAAATACTGTGTGAAAACTGAAGAAGATATTTTCAACTTGCTAATTTCCCAACCAGCTGGCCTTTTCATTTCTTGAATACTTCACAGGAAGGAGGTCTGTGTTTGTTTATACTGGTGAGTTTATACCCAGGATTCAGAGTGAAAATCAGCAAGACTGGCTCAAAAATGGCAAACTTCTTTTTTTAACCAGCCTCACCTTCTCTTTGTATTGAACTTCCTCAAGTCAAATAAGCGTCACCAGGATTTGTAGTTTGATGCTGATGGGAATTTGAAATAGCTGGCAATGTGTGGAATCCCAGTGCTCAGAATAGTTGGCCTAAATGAAACACAGAGTATGGAATAAAATTATTATTGAAATTAAACAGGTTTTTTTTAACTAATGAGTAACTACTACTAATAATAAATAAACATAATAAGTAAAGTGCTTATTCCCTGTTTAATTTTTAATTTGTTGTAGTTGGCATGACTGGAACAATTTCTTTAGACTAAGCCTGTAAGCATTTTCAAGAACAAGGACCTTGTTTGTCTTGATTTGGAGTTTTGCAGATGGATTTAATTCAAATTTTGAAAAGGTTTATAATAACATTAAAAATACTTTTAAATACTCTGAACCTGCATTTTTAAGCATTTTAACTAGTCTGTAACTGAAATTAATAAGCATTTAAAAACTTGTTTTGAGGCTTGTATGAGGTAAGTCAAAGTAAATTGGATTAACTATATTCTGTTTTCCTCATACTTATCTCTGGTTACATCTCATTTTGAGTAACTTTGCATTACCTAGACTTAATATGAAGTGATGAAGACTTGGTGTTACTGAACGTATTCTTTCACTGTCTCTTAGATTTGTTATTTTTCTTTACTGCTTTGTAGGCTGGTCATCACTCAAAAGTTAATAGATAAATTTCAAGAGTGTTTTTTTTATAATGGCCTCATTGCAAAGGATGCTTCCAGGGCATTTAGAGGGACAATTAAAATACTTGTTTTAGCTCAGCAAAAACCATTAATAGGTGAGGTGGGTTTTTTTTTCTATCAGTGATAGAGAAGAGTTTTGCATCCTGTGCAGTGCATTTCCTTGTTTCCTCATATCCCAAAGCTTTTGGCTCCTATTGCAAATACCTTAAAATGGAGGAAAGTAGTTAATAAATAAAGAATAGTTGAATTAAGAGCATGAAACATCACTTAGAGAAATTTCTGCAGAAGTGTTTGAGGAAGTACCAGTACGTTTCATCATGTCACTTGCAGATCAGTACATGAAATAGGCCAGTGACTGATGGATTCAGGTAACCTCAGAACATTTTCCTTAGAACTCCAGTCTTCCCCTAGGTGATACTGAAATTTTTATCTAGACAATTTGTCTTCTGACTTGCTGGTACACTGGAAAAGACAGGAATGGGTGGCTTACCCTGACTTAACAAGTCTTCCTGGAGAACAGCAGATCAGTGTTTTGAAGACACAACCATGGCTGAGTAAGACTTCAGTGTGAGATAAGGCTGCTGGTTTTGTTAGATGATTCATCAATGCAAATGATGATTTTTCTATTTTGTGGTCTGTTAGGGAGTTGGATTAGGCACTGGGAGAGGGATGTTTTGTTTGATATCCTTCACAGTTTGGTCAGGGGTAGGAGAGGTCAGTGCCACTAGAGCTTACTTCAGGTTTTTTAATTTTGAGAAAAATTATTTACACTTAGGAATTCTCTTCCAGGTGAATACTGGCTTTTTGCAGCTGCTTGTTTCCTTCTTGTCCACTTTAGAGAAGGGATATAAATTTAGGGGGCAGTGTATCCTGGAGACTAACAGTTCTCATTTTCAGATATAGTTAGAACATTGATAATAGTGTCATAGACTTCTTGAAATCAAAGTGATGTCTTCTCTGTTAACAGGAGTATCCAGTGTCTGTTGTGCCCTCCAGAACAAAAAGGAATCATTGAAGGATCTTTGGCAAATAGAAAAGCTCAGCGTGTAATTTTAAATCCATCATTTCTGAATTATCTTTGGTTGTCATCAGAATTGCAGCCAAATCACCTCTCCAGGTCCTGGATTAGTGTTTTTTCTGTCATGTGTTTTGGTATTAGGAAATCGTAACTTAAAGGGTTATGTGAAAGATGAGCAGAGACACTGTCTCCCAGTTTAAGTGATCTCTGTGGTGGACTGCCTGTGCTGGAAGGGTTTCAAGGGGCTGAAAGTAAAGAAGTTTGAACTATGTCCTGTAATATTTATGTGGCTTGTTTTTAGAGGCTGTTTCTGAGCTGGTTGTCTTTCTCCCCCACTTCCCTTCCTTGGCCTGGATGTACACAAGAAGGCAAGCTTTCATTGCCGTTGTCTTCAGGGGATAAGCAGGACAGTCTGAACTCATCCCTGCCCCTGGGGAGTCAGTAAATGGTCAGTAAAGAGATGACCAGCTGGAGAGTAGCTGATTTACAGCAGGAAGCTGATAGTAATTGCCTAGGCAAAAGCCAGGAGCACTCACTAATTAAGCTTTCCCTGGAACTGCAGGAAAGACTGGAGATTGCTGGGAATGCTGCTTACCTTCCCTTTGTGGTGATGGAGCTGCTGTAAACAGTAGGGCTTGCAAAGGGGGGTGGGGAGGAGGGATGGGCATGACTCATGGCATCGTTTTATATTTATCAGGTGGAGTTGTGTGAAGGTTCTTCATTTCATGGAGATGAGTAAGTAGGTAACGTATGTTTCTTAATCTTCTTTGCTACTAGAAAAAGAATCCCAAAGTCATCTCCTGGGGTAAATTAAATCCAAAGTTTCAAATGTCCACACGTTAGTAGAGCAGGAAGTAGAACTGTTATGCTAAATCAAGGAAATAAAAGTAATAAATTGTACCCGGAGCTTGGGGAAAAGACATGTAAAACAAAGCTAAAAGGTGAGCTCAAGTGCTCATCTTGCTGTATTTCTTAATCAGGCTTTTCTGTGGGTAGAGCAAAGGCTATTGCATGGTCTTTTTATCCACACTAAATTCCACTTTGTGTAGTCACCCAGCAGTCCGTGCTTTGTACCTACCTGTGGATATCAAGTCAAAGGAGAGGCTGGGGCATAGAAAGGTTACCTGGTGCACCACTGATAAAGTCTTGTCTAGACTTTATACTTCATGATACAGAGGCTGTGACCAATCTGTAAAGGAGGTGAGCTCAAGAACAGGTGCTGGTGGGAAACTAAAAATAGGAATTAATGTGGGAGAGTTGAAGCTGTCTGTTATAAATGGTGAAAGGGAGATGCTTTCTATGCCTCTGCGGGTTCTACTTGAGCAGTCATGCGTTTGCAGGGAGACTGGAGAGGGTGATCTTGGATTTTTATTTATAGTGGTGCCCAGGCAGCCTTCAGTGTGTGATATAAATGCTGGGGAATGTCAGTATATGTTGCACCTCCGAGGAAAAGAGCGGGGAGAGGGGAAACCTGAGAGAAGCTGGGCCGATGAGGTATGTACCTACTTAAATTAGTGCACTGCTCCTGGAAAGGGGGATGTAAGGCTTCAAAAATAAGTGAGACCTCCTGTTTGGATTATAACACAACCCTCCAGGAAAGAATTTAAGGGAACTGAGGGCTTTCTGAATTCTTACAGTGTGTCAGTCTAAACCACAAATGGGTTTTCAGAAATCTTTTAGTTTCTGGTGGATTATGGTGAGAGCCAAGAGGAAATGGGCACAGGGATGTTTTTTCTGAAGCAGCACTATGTCATTGACCCACATCTCCCCTCCCCTGTCTCCCCACCCAGGGAAGGGAAGGCAAAATAAAATGAAGCTGTGTGTGATCTGTAACAGGTTTGATCCCTTTGGCTTTTCTCTCTAAGAACTCATAATCTTTTTGATTCCGAAAGTGGGCAGAATAGCTAATACACTGTTCTGTGCTGCAGATTCTGCTGCAGAAAATAACTAAGGCTGCATGTAATAAGTGCTGTGAAATGTACATAGACCTAGAGATTTTTGTTTTATAATTGCCTAAAATAATTTAATGAAAAATACATCTATGCAAGACAGGATATTTACTCTGAAGACACTTAAGCTGGAGTTCTGATGAATTCTTAGGCTGATGGCTTTCTAACCAGATTTCCTACACTGAGGAATTAATGTTGCGGTTCTTCAATTCCATATATGAATCTTTAGAAATAACATGGCAATTCCAGCATTGCTTTTTTGATCTGTCAAGAAGGGTATCGTGGTGGTGGTTTTGTCATGTGTGTTCAGTCACTTTGGGAACTCGAAGAAAGGCACAAATTGATTGATTTTTTTTTTTTTTTTTAATGTGCATTATGAATTGTGGTTCATTAATGAATGCTGAATAGAACTGCTATTAATTTACAGGGGAATCTTGCCAAGGTGTCATATGGTGGAAGCAAACTTCTAAAATTGGAGAACAGTTGTATGATATTATGTTAGATTTCAGTGTATTATAAAGTTAGAGGATTTTTTATTATGCTTTAAGAGCATCAGTCTGGTAGAGGTCAGTAATCCCATGAGGAACTGGAAACTAATCTGAAGGAAACAGCAGTTACACAACTGAAGCTTTTGAATTAATGGTAGTTTAGGCTGTATTTTATTCAGAGAACAGAGGAGCTGCAAATAGTATAATTTTTTATGCCAGAAATTAGCTAGTAGTACTTTGAAAAATCTGTATTAATTCTTTTTTTTTTTTCCTGTGCTAATTAGTTTATTGACAAATTTAAAAAAAGCTTCTGAATTTTGTCTCTTGCCCTGGAAAAAAAGAGTAGTTAAACTTTAGCTAATTGTATGTTCATAATGGAGCATTATGAGTTTCCTTTCACTCGCCTTAAAAGGTTTTTTGAATCATAGATTCTCTTATAGGGGGGAAAAGTGCTTTGAAAACTCAGTTGGTTTTATTCAAGGATTCTTAATCAATCCGTATCTTGTTTCAAAAACAAGTTTTCCTTGTTTCGTTTTCTTCACATCTGCAGAGAACACAGCCTTTAGTCTGCTCAGACAGGAAACCAGCCACCAATATGTGCTTTTTTTAGGGCACAAGCCTTTTCTGGCCTTCATAAACTGTTGATATGAAGCCGAAATGGTGTCCCCGAAGTGCCGTATGTTTTGTTGAGGGACCACCTGGCCCAGCTTTAGGACAATACTGGTAAATGTCAATCTGTATATTCCTTTAAATGAAAACCGAGTGTAGTGCCAAGTTCTGCCACGTTGGAGGTGTAATCTAGAGAAGAGATACCCTTAAACTTGCCCTCAGCTACAGGGAGATGTTGCTATAGCGTGAAGTGATCCCAAGAGCCAGCAATTGAATTACAGATGACTTCATTACAATCATGATACTGTCCTGAGTGCTAAAGTGTTTGTTTTTATATTACTTACGATTTGGTTACAGAACTTGTCTTAGATCTGTGATATTTAAATTGTAAGGAATGTAGCAATAAAATTTAGATAACCTTCGAAAATTTTGTTACTTTATTAGAAAACAAGCCTTTGCATGTTTAAACCATTGTTGCATACCTTAAATATAGAGACCCTTTTACCTTTTGGAGGTAGAAATTAAAGCAAATCAGTGAAGTGCTTAATGGAAAGCTTATACACATTTAATGTCCTTGTACTTTACCTCTCCTTCCTTTCCTACACAGAAAACCTCTTGCATCTCAAAGCAAAGTGTGTTAACTTTGTTATATACAAAAGTACATTTAACTTTAGAATTCAATAGCTTGTATTATAAAAAACAAACATTTATAATAGCCTGTCATCACAATGATATTGCAATCTCTTTCACTTTTTGCAAATGCTGCTGAATTGAGGTGATTAGATCTGGTCCCTGGTGCAAAACTTAATGCATCAAACTTGAGTTTGCACCAGAGGATTAGTTTGATGTTGGGCATAAAAAAGGTTAGTTATTTTGCAGATCAAGGTAAATGACTTAAAACTGTTTACTGGAAATTCTGGTAGTATGGTATCAAAATCATGATAATAGATTTTTTAAAAATTGTTTCTCAAAATTTGGCTTGTATTGTAATTAGTCATATAAAATGACAGCTGTAAATGCAAGTATACATTTACATGTTTATATATTGATCCCTGAAAAGCATGGTTATCTGCATATCTCAGTCCCCAAAATTAACACTGATTTCCCCCCAAAAAACACTTTAAAAGCCATACATCATGTTTTGCTGAGGTATGTCAATAGATATACAGATAATTGTCAGGTGTCTGCCTCTTGTGTGCGTATATGTAACTATATTTAAATCAAGTAACCTTAAGGAAATAATAAAGGTAAAGAATTTTAAAAAATATTAAAATGAAACTTCCACATTACACACTGAAAACTGGAAAATGTTATGAAAAATGTGAAGTGCTTAAACGTTCTGTGTCTCGTGTTAATATTTTTGGATCTGTACTATTTCTGAGTATTGTAACAAAATGCAAAGACTGAGTCATTTCTTTCCTGCCCTGGGAAAGATTGGCACCAACCTGATTTTTATAATTTAAACGACTGTTCATTGCCATTTTTAGATAAGTATGCAAATTTATCTTTGGTCTTACAAGGCTGGCTCTGAAAGGTAAAAGGACTGTCCCATAAAATAAAGGGAAGCAAAACCAATGGTGCAGCAGCCTGCAGTAAGGCAGAGCCATAAAAGGTGAAGCAGGCAAAATGGGAATAGGTGGTCAGCAGTGCAGATTTGAATTTTTTTTTTTTAAACAAAAAAACCCCCAAACCAAAAGCCAAAATAAAAAACCCCATGTCACTCTCAGACCTTAGTACCATGTGTTCTTATCTCTATTGCTCCTCATACAAGTGCCTTTTCACTGTTTAATGTGTAAGGATGGCAAGATGTCTGTTCTTGGACATGGGTAGCCATGAAGTTCTTTTTTGTAGGAGAAAAGAAAATTGTGAACAATGTTTCCAAAAGCTTTTTATTGAATTTGCCTAAGCAAAATGTGAAAAACTGCACTGGGCAGGAGAGCTACTGACAAAGATTCTTTCTTGCCATGAAAGGCAACATCAGAGGAGGAAGTGTAACCCCAGGTTCGCTCAACTTGGTGCGTGTTTTGAAGGACAGTCTTTATTTTTGAGTGATCTTGTAAAAGCTAGTCTTGATGCTCCTCTGCCATTTACCATTTGTATCTTTACACTTAGGCTATTAGACATCCTAAGCATATTCTTCAAAGAAGAACGAAAGGCCTATGTAAAAATTCAGTGGTGGTGGGGGAGCAGCTACGCTTCACTTATTCTTCCGTAGAAACCTCTTTAAGCTACAAGTTGAAACTGCTCAAAATGTCATGGGTAGGCACAGAACGGTGTTAAAATTAGTAAGGAGGAACTTTGCTCAACTTCTGTGCGTTTTGTTCCACAGTGTGATGTCCAGGGTCAGAAATGCCTTATGTGGATCGTCAGAATCGCATCTGTGGTTTCCTAGACATTGAGGAAAATGAGAATAGCGGGAAGTTTCTGCGGCGATACTTCATCCTGGACACACGGGAAGACAGCCTGGTGTGGTACATGGACAACCCACAGGTGAGATGGTCTTGGCAATGCTTTCCTGGTTTATATCAATTCCCTCTTTTTCAGATTTTTTTTTAACAAATTCACCTAAGAAAGATAGGGTTTAGTGCTAGATTATGGATCTGGAAACTGGGCAAGGAATAGGTTGCGTAAGTGAAATAATTGTCAATCAGTGTAACGTAACCAGATGAGTCAAATCACATACGTGCTGTTTTAGCACAGGTGTTTAAATTTACCTTTAGCCCTATGTGGAGGTGTGTAGTCTTCCTTGCACTGCATGGCTCAGATAGCTGTTTCATATTACTTTACCTCAACAGAATCAGTCATTGAAAAGCAATTTCTAATCATGCCTGCAATTGCAATCCAGAATGAATGAGGAAAGCTTCTATCCATTGAGATGGGGAGCATCCTTTAGATAAAAGGTGCTTTTACAATGTACACATGGTAAAACACATCCATGTATTTTCTAGCATAGGGAAGAACAAATAATCGCTGAAGTTCGGGCTACAGAGACAGTGAGAGCACAGGATCCAGGTCAGCTGGCAGCTGCCTGCCAGGAGAATATCTGTGTGCCGTTCTGCCAGGAAGAGCAGTTAAAATGCAGAAGTCTGCTGTTGAAAAGGAACCAGCAAAACTGAAATGTAAATGGTGTGCAGCTCGATGAATGTGACTTGTGACTGAAGAATTTAGCAGTTCTCACTGAGGGGGAAAAAGAATTTCTGGAAATAAGAGACTTAAAGCATTTGATTTCAGTGATTGGTACGAAGCGTTTCCTTTTTTCAGTTTCTCCTATGATATATCCAGGACACGTGGACAAAAGCTTGAAATACTGTAGAAACTGCAATTCTTCAGACGCTTTAAGACTTAGTGATATTTGCAGTGCTCACCCAGGCCTAGTTTAGGACTTTTTTTTTTTGAATGACAACATTCAAATACAAATGAAAGGGTTTTTTGCAAGAGGCAAGTTGAAGCTTCTTGGTTTTCTTGGACTGCTTTAGTTTTGAAGAACAGCAGAGCTTTTTATACAGTCAGTATGTGAAGACCATTCTTAATCCCTGAAGTGATTGGAAAATTTGTGAGGTGGCCTTTGAAGTATCTGACATAATAGATGAATGTCACTTCTTGTCCCTTCCGCCTGCCCTGGTCAAAGTACATGAGATTCCAACATCTGTTAAGGAAAAAGTATTCTTTCCGGATTTCCTGGATGCAGACCCACAAGAATCCTTTTTCCTCTAGTAAAATACATAAATCTCTGAAACAATTACTATTTGTATTGTTCCTAGCAGTCTTTCTGTTTTTAGTTGATTAACAGATGTGTGTATAATAAACAAGTAGTTTAGATCCTGTTTCAAATACACATTGTGCATTGTCTATAAACACACGTAGGATTTTCTTTTTGTTTGTGGAATTATTTGCTTTTTATGCATGAACACTGCCTGTGATATGAGAATAAACTAGTTTCACTTTGTAACATACGTGATTTGTTTCAGAATCTTCCCTCTGGATCTCCACCTGTTGGGGTCATTAAACTTACCTATATTTCAAAGGTAAGATAATATGTAAGACACTTGTTGCTAAATTCTTGGTTGTAACTACCAAGGACCACAACTTCAGATACGTTTAAATGCCACTTACTTTGTATTTTCGCTTGTGTGATACTCCTAAATTAGAGAAGTGTTACAAACACTCCAATAGGTTGAGGTTAAAATAGGAACAGATTAATTACCATGTTGTCTAGGTTTGTTTAATGAATTCAAATAGCAGTTCTTTGTGCTGCATAAAATTAATATTTCTCAACAGTATGTTTCAGTTCTTTATGAGTATTTGAATTCCAATTACTCTTGGTGAAAAGACAGGCCATTTATAAAGTGCAAGATAAGTCTCTGGGTGTGATAGTTTGCAGGTACTAATGATCCTTGATAGGACACAAAAATTTCATTGCTCTGTATACAACCAGTTCTAAATATGTGTGAAAAAGAACTGTGAGCTAAGAAAGTCTGCCTTGCCTTCTCGCCCACCCCTGACAGAGGTGCTCTATAATGGAAAAATGTCAACACCTAGCTCAAAACAGGACACCTGCTTCTCTCCTCCCCCAACACTGTGACATTTTTAGAGACCTCTGAAGGAAAGTGGCCATTATTCTTTTTATGTTAATGAGCTAAAGTGCAAGTAGAAGTGTTATATTATCAGATTTCAACATTTATCTGGTAATGAATTCTTAAACGTAAGGTGTAGGGACATATGTCTGAAACTGTCTTCTTAGCAAATGCTGCACATCTTGAACTGAATTTTATGTAGTATTTTTTGTTACATCTGTATATTGTTATACCTAACCAGCTTGCTGTGCTGCTAGTCTTTGAATTTAGCCACTTGAAAGAGAGTAAAACTTGTGATATCTGATGTATATTTTGTATGCACAGTGACATTTATAACCTAAATTTCCCTCCTAGGTTAGCGATGCAACTAAGCTAAGGCCAAAGGCAGAGTTCTGTTTTGGTAAGTTCTTGCATGTGGTGTGTGCATCAAGTACATTCTTCAGAAATCTGAAACAAAGATAGCGTTCTGCAGTTCTGTTACTAGCTACAGAGGGTAATGATGTTTTAAAAAATAGCTTGTATTCACTGGTTTTTCAGTCTGAGGGAAACGTTGGCTTCTTCATAAGGTGTTCTTGTATTTTTTCATATTGCAGCTTAGTGAGGAGTGAGAGCTGTTTTTCAGCTGCCTGAAATTTTAGAGGCATTCATAAGCTAATGAAAATTGTTTTCAGAAACATGGCCTATCAGCTATGAAGACAGGACATCTAACTATTTTAATCTTTCTGATAAAAAAAGTTAACTTAATTGATCTAAAAATACTGTCAGACAATGTTCTTAAGTTAAATTTCGACCTCTGTTGCTGCACTGAAAAAAATAATATGCTTGGGGTGCCTTCTCTGTGCTGGAGCTTCTGAAGCACTGGGTAAATCATCCCATGCATGCAGGGCTGCAGGGGTTTGAGACAAGTACCTGGTGTGTCAGCTCAGTGCCATCTACAGATTCTTCTGCGCATATCTGTGTGAAGGGCTTTGTCTTCAGCACTTGTAAAGTTGCTCTTGCCAGTGGGCCAGCTCTAAAAAGCCTTAATGATCCAAGCTGCTGGCTGAAAGCTCTAAATATCACTAATTTATTAAAGTGATTTTTATACTTTTTAGAGGGAAAACATAAATGTATTGTCTTTTTATTCAAATACCAGGAGTTGTTTCAGTCAACTCCTTATACAGTTCTGTATTTCGAATTTATGTTTGCATTTCAGTTTATATTTGTTTGTTTCAAGCCACTCACTTTGGGAAGAAAGATGGTAGAAAAGTAAAAAGTGTCTGTTTCTGGCCTGCATTTGCTGTTAGTGGTGACCTGGAGGACTGTTACGTTATAAGTAGAGCAGCAAAATCTGTGCAGGCTTTAGCTGTAATGCTTCAGAGTTCCAGAAGGGTTTTAGTCACTGTTCACCTTAAAACCTATTTCAAGATAAGTTCTTAAAATTTGTGAGCTAACTAGGAATATGTTTGTCCTTTTTTGGTTAAAGGGTTGCTGGGTGTTGCCAGGTAGAAATACAAACTTACTGAAATATGCTTTCTTTGCCAAGTCACTAAAGTAAAATTTATGTTCTGGCTATCTTAAAGTTGTTTGGTCCTAAGCATCACCTACTTAAGTAGTCAATACTGATTTTTCCAGAAATTAAAAAGTAGGAAATAAAAACCAGTGATCATAGTCATGTTAATGAGGTTGTCGCAAAGGATAGCAGATTCTGGGCAGAGAGTTAGAGGGAGAAATTGTGGAAGTCTTCAACTGTAGAAGTCTAAAAGAAGTATAAAACTTGTTGCTCAGTGAAAGTGGGACAAAGGAAATGGAGCTGTAAGACATCTTGGTAAAATTCAAGACTTAATTTCTGTGTAATGAAAGTCATTTTGCAAAGTCTGTATGATGCCATTCAAGTGGAGAGCTTAAATTATTATTTGTTTTTTTAGAATAAAGCAATCCTGTCAAATGGATATATGTACCTTAAGGTGACTTTCTAAAAACAAATGTAGCAGAGCACTTAAATACTTCAACTGGATTTTTCATCTGAAATCAAATCTTTTCATGATGATGTTAAGTTTGCTCTTAAATTTCAGTGTTGTTAACTTTTCATAATGGTTTTTAACAGTTATGAATGCAGGGATGAGAAAATACTTTCTACAAGCCAATGATCAGCAGGACCTAGTTGAATGGGTAAATGTTCTGAACAAAGCTACCAAAATCACAGTAAGTGACTGAGTTGATATTTAACAATGCTTTCAAATGGTGACTGTCTCAAGGTGCTTAAATGTAACCTTTGCCTCCAGTTTTTGTCAGCACAGACAAGTCTTGGCTTGGCTTCCCAAGACTTGAAGAAACTGCACAGAAACTCCCCCTAAATCTGAGTTTATTTTGCTTTTTGGAAATTGGACAAAAATGTGATTATCTTTTTAATTGCGGCATAGGATGTTTTCTAATAATTGAAAATCGACTGTGCACATTTACTATTAATTGAAATAGCTGGAAGACACTTGCAAGCAATGAAAAGATAAACACACTGTTGCCTGCTGTCAAAAGTTGGTATTTCTTAAAGTATCACTAAAATATTGAGCAAACACATCATGCCAAGTTCCAAAGGCTCTCTCCTGATTTCAGATAACATCCATGCAAAGAAACATTAGTGGTTCTTCTGGCAAATGTCAAGTTATTTTATTATTTTCTGATTTGCACCAGGACAGCTTGTTACCTCGTGATAGAAAACCCCACGTGTTACCTCAGTCTTTTCAGGAGGCAGAAGTTATGGTTTTGTTTTCTCTCCAGTTTTGGGGAAGTGATGACAATGAACAGTTTTGAGAGCCTCCCCTGACAAAAAGGGTTTCTGAGCATGGGGGCACACATTGGTATTTGTTGTCAGTAACTTTCTCATTTTTAGGTTGTCTAAGGATGTTTGCATGAGTTGTTTGCTTTGTTTTAAAGTAGCCCTTTCTTTGGAGTGATGAAAACACTACTACTGATATGCTTAATAAAAAACCCTCAGAAACAAAAAGCCTTCTCACTTGGGTTTTTCATAAGGAGGCTTGAGTTGTTTCCAGTTCAAGAAACAGATTGAATAAATAAATAATTGCGTCAATTTAGAATTTCGTCTCAAGACTGTTTATCATATGTTTAACTTGCATTTTAAATGGCTGATGAAATCATTAGTATTCTGTCTTTGAAGGAAGAAGCTTTTGAACTGTTAATCTGTTCACAGCTTATTTAGTATGGCAAATTATTTAATCAAATAATTAAGGTAATTCAGTTATTGGTTTTCACATGAGCATTACTTGCTGTAGATTATAGTCCTCCAAGATTCATTGCATGTTTTAGTACTCTTGAGTGCTGATAATTTGGGAATGACTATGAGCCTCTGCAGCCTGGGACATTGTGTACCTGTTTCTGAGGGCTGTTTGAAAATGCCTTCGTGTGAGGAGCTGGGTGTGGGGTTGGTCTGCAGCATTTTCAGGAGGAGTTTGTGACAGCTGAAACCCTTGCCCATAAAGCTGTAGCTGCAGGCCCTGTGCACTGGGGAGTGCCTTATCCTTCAGTGCCAGACTTGGCTGGGGATGGAGTCACTCCCTTCACTTCAGGGAGTCACCAGCGAAGGGGACGGTGGAAGTGAGAGGATGAAGCTGCTGAGTGCCACCATCACTCTGCCAGCAGATCGCTGTCCTGGGCTGACATCCGTGCTCTCAGGACTGTTTGTACTTCTTTGCAGGCTGGTTGGTTTTTTTTTTTTTTCTTTTAAATAAGCAGTCCTGGGCATAGGAACTAGAATTACAGCAGACTATAAAGTAGCTTTGTGTTTTTTGTCTAGACCAGCTCAATTTCAAGTTTCGAATGTGCTACAGTCTTGGATGATATTTCACTGTATAAAGACAATTTGTGTGTCCCTTTTTTCTGAAGGAGTTTGGGTGTCTTCTGTAAATACCCAGTAGGTTGATGTCTGGGATGTGGGTTTGTGTGTGAGACTTGATCTCTTTTTTAAGTTATTTCAAATTTACTCTACTAATATCAGAAGTGAAAGGAAATTAGAAATGAAAATGTCTCAGGTAGTCAGTGCATTTCTTAGGTTAAAGAAGTTTGTTCAGAAGTTTGACTGTAAACGTTTTAGATCAAAACACTTATCAGGGAAATGAAACTCCTGTGAAATTTTGATTTAGTTCCACATTTGAGATAATTCTTTGATAATTAATGATAGGAATAGCTAGGTAGGGTCATTTTGGACAGAATTTAGCAAAATATATAGGATTAATGGGGGCAGTACACACAGTCTTCGTGCCAAGTACATGTGAGTACAGATGTCATACTGGTCAGACATCCTGTGAGACAAAAGGCATTGGGATGTCTTCAGTTTAAAGTACTTACTACTAAAACTGAAAGAAACTGAAACATAAAGAACCAGTTCCTCTACAAATTAGCAGGAAAGCTTGCAATGGATTTCATCCAGTGAAGTGCCTTTATTGGCACCAGTTTCCTGAGCACTGAAGCACAGTCATTGCAACAAATTTTCATCTAAGCTATTTCTAGCCTTTTAGAGAACATCTGTTAAATCCTGCTGAAATAAAATTCAAAATTCTTGAGAACTATGGGGTTTTTTTAGGTCTTCATAAAGCTTACATCAATTGTCACATTCCCTCTTCCAGGTACCAAAGCAGTCAGACCCTCTGTGTCAAGTGGATAATGCCAATCGTCAAGCTGAAAGCCCAGGTGGAAAGAAGCAAGTCTCTTACAGGACAGAAATTGTTGGTGGTGTTCCCATCATTACACCCACCCAGGTAATGCCCTTCCAACAAGTGGGTTATTATTTGATAGAGGAAGCTGTGTTTGATAGTGAGAATAAGTTATGTATCACAGGACAGCTTCTCACCTTGCTCAGGGGACCTGTACTTGTATGTGCACCTTTTATTGATACTGACAGGGGGGGCTTGGGGGTTTTATTCCCTTTATACCCCAATAATCTATACCCCTATAGATTATGGAGAATCATACAAGATGGTAAAGAATTTCTTGAGTTTTGATTTTTTTGCTCACACATATTGGTTAGTGTGCTGAAATAATGTGGGGGTTTTTTCTGTTTGAAATGAATTGGTGGTGTTAACAATGCCAAAGTTCTGCCTCTTAAGTGCCAGGAAAGGTGGGCAAAAAAAGGAGGGGATTAAGTCAGCTGAATATTCATACATTGTGTTACTAGATACAGTAAGGATGACAGCAGATTATTGCAGAAGGGCCTTAGGAAATGGTGTATGTGAACAAATAAGATAGCGAGTGAAATTCAGTGAAAGGGATTCTGGGTAAAACAATTTTGGTTTTTATAAAAAATACTAGACTGTGAAATAACCATTGCCACCTGAGTGAGAGATAGGAGTTAGTCATACTATGAAAACGTACTCTTTGGGATCAGTAACAGTGGAGAACCCCCCCAAAATACTAGGAATTACTAGAAAAAGAATAAGGAGCAAAACAGAAAAGATCTTTGTTGCTGTGTAAATCCTGGTTTTGACCAGACCTTGCCTATTGTGTCCAGTTTTGTTCTCATCTTAAAAACTAGAAGTGGCAAGGCTCAGACAAACACTCAGCGATGGTCCATGTGGAATGACCTCCATGTGAGGGACATTTGAGAAGCCTGGTACTCTGGTGTGGGAAAGGAGTTACTAAAGGAGGATGTTCTACAAAATCACTCCTGGCAGGAATGGATGGTGGAAAGAGTCTTTTCCTGTCTTTCCTGGTATGAGAGGAATGGGCTTTTAAACAAACCTAATGGTGTAACCAGGTGAAACAAAGGGAAGGAGTTCCTCTTTCAGTGAGCAATAAAACATAATATGCTCTTTTCCAAAAGATGCATGGACGCAAGAAACTTTCCTGCCTTTGAGGGATTGGGCAAGCTCATGGAATTAGAATCTATTCAGTGTTAAAGATAGAATTGTCTGTTACTGGAAGTCCCCTGAGCTGGAAATAGTTAAAAGATTAGATTATTATCATGTAAATGACACATATACACCCGAAATGCATTTGAAAAGGGTGAATTCTGATGTGTCTTGTGGTCCTAGAAAAAAACCTTTTCATTGCTGCAGCCACCTCTAGTGGTTTATCCTTAAAGTCATGTTATGAGTTTGCACTGAATACATGCATATATCTTGAGTTTAGGTCTGTAACTGAGTGTGTCAATATTATTTAGGAGTTCTCAGCACTTTCTTAGTTTTGCTTCTAAATGGAGCTTGCAAGTACTCACCAGAGCCCTTGGAGAGTCTCAGTTGTCTCTGGAAGTAGATTGAAATATTTTGTCCTTTTAAATTGGAAATGGGATTTACAAGTATGGGATGATACAATTATTTCCTCTTGTAACTGGTGTAGTTATTCTTTGACCTTTAGAAAAAAGCCAGAAGTATTCTGAACTTTCCTGCCTGTTTCTAGAAGGAAGAAATCAGTGAGTGCAGTGAAGGGGCTGACAGGAATTATCTGAAGCGGTCACAAAGTCACCTTCCTTATTTTGCTGCTAAGCATCCCCCAGATAATGCTATTATCAAAGCTGGCTACTGTGTGAAACAAGGAGCAGTGGTAAGTGTTGGAGATCACTGTGTTACAATAATCCAGAACAAAGATCCTGAGGTGGTAGTTGTCAAGTAGAGAATTTAAAATAAAAAGGCGATTACCAATAAATGTATTACTACTGACAATAGCAAGGATGACTAAAGATAAAACTTATCCTCCAGTAGCATTTGATTTATGTCTGTATTACTTCTTTTCATTACTTTTTTCAGTGTTATGTTGTTGAAGATGAGAGGCAAAGTGTGTGCACAGACTTTCACATGATGGCTAGTGCACGCATCTGAGAATTCTGTTCTACAGTGATGTGGAGATTCTTATTTTGCATATTAAAAATGACTAAATTAACACAGAAGTTCGGTGCAGGCTTTTAAAATCACTATAATGGTTGGAAAAAACTGGTCTTTCAGTTCAGAGGAAGAATTGTACAACTTATCAGACTGATTAACCCAAGTGCAACTATTCACATGATGCTTTGCTAAAAGAAAGAACAGATAGTTCAGATGAAGCAAGATATGCATCTTTGAGTTCTCAGACTCATTTTATCTTGGATTATGAAACTTCTTCTTGTAACATTCCTTTTTTAGTCAAAAATAAACTAGAAACCTGTAATGTATGGTCTATTAATGTTTTCTGCAGGGTATTTTTACTGCTGAGTTTCTACAGTTTGAGTAAATCTTATAATAGAAAATAGTAGCTTCTAGAATTTTTAATTTTTGCAGTTTTCGAAAAAATGGGCAGAGTCTTGCACAATTATTTTGGCGACACTGTATATGTGTACACAGCATACATATTAAAACATAAAACTGATAATTATTATAAATTATAATGAATACATTATTAATATTTATGAATAAATAGGAATTACACCATATAATATGCTATAAATATAAATGAGAATTACATAGTTCAATATATGCATAATATGTGACACCTCAGTATATTTTATTTTATATATAAGTATATAAATATTTATTTGTTTAACAGATGAAGAACTGGAAGAGAAGATACTTTCAGTTAGATGAAAACACAATAGGGTATTTCAAGTCTGAACTGGTGAGTTTCCAACTGTGTGTTACTTTCCAGTGATAGTTGCAAGAAAATCTAAATAAATATGCTTGAGTTTGAAAAATGTGCTGTTTGTTCCTGCAGGTCTTAAGTCTGTACTGTAATAATTTTTCATGACTGGTAAGAACAAAAATTCGGGCAACTTAACTTGGGACTTCCATCTGTTTGGGAACCTGTCTGTAGGGCACTGAAGAACAGTCATAGGATATGCTCTACAATCACCCTGATTTTTATATTAGTGTCTTATGTCACTTTGCAGTCACATATAGTTAATCGTGTTCTTGAAATAGCAGATCATTATGGGAGAGATAAAACTGTAACCTTGCAATTCCTAATTTTAAGGAATTTCAGGGTCTTTTATCATACAAATGATACACGCTTGTTTCACCAGGGCAGCCAAGACAGGCAACAAACTCTGATTTTCTGTTCAGCAGCAGCACTTGCAGAGTTTGTTTTGGTTCCATGACCTTTCTTCCCACTCATTGCTCTTCAGCCTTTTGACTGATTTTGGCCACGTGTTGAGTGCCTTTAGGCTTCATTTAAAAACTAAGTGGCTGGTTCTGGAGACAGTCTGTTTTCCCAAGAAAGGAATCCCACACTTCCTAGCTGTAAGAAAATCTGTACCTAAGGAGTGAAGTTGGAGTTGTAGAATATTAAAAATTCAGTTTACAGGTCAAACATAAGATGTAAAATGTCAAGAGCCCAAATTTCAGGCTATTACTGAAGTGAACTTTGGCTTCGCTTTTAATGAGAGTGTATCCAACAGTAGCAGGAGTTTGATCTTGCATCATTATCTTTGCTAAGCTGTCAGCATAACAATTCTGACTCATTGCCTATAATAAACCCTCTATTTTTATTTCAAAAAATCTGCAGATTGCTCACAAACAAATTCTGACTCAGTGAAGAATTGTACTGTGTGAGAGTATACTGGAAAGGTGTTTGAGCAACATAAAATCTTGTAGTATCCTCAGTTGTTCAGGTTAATATTCCCTTGCTGCAGTCTGAGAAAGGTACTGGACTGACCAGCTGTCAGACAACAGTGAAGTAGATCCTGCTTTACAATTTATACTGAAATCAGGGTTTTTTTTCCATTTTGAGCAAGTCATCCCTCTTCATGGAAGTAAATACTGAATTTATAGAGAATATAGTGTCTTTTTATTAGATTATCGTGGTTAATCAAAGAATTCCATGGTTAGGAAACCTAATCATGATAATGTTTCACATATCAGATAATGTAGCACCAGACTTTTAGTTCTGGAGAGTGTCTCTCTGTTGGACTTAGTTCCCAGTAGCTGCAGTCTCCAGTCAACTATTCACACTGGAAGTTTGTCTTGACATCCAACCTGCTCACCCTGGTTTGATGAAGAGCCCATGTCAGGTGGGGCATAGTGGAATACAGGCAATACGAGACTCAGAAGAGGATAATTTCTGAGCTGAATTCTTCCCTGCAGCAGGTGTCTGTACTCCAGAGATGATCTTGCAGTTGACGTTTGGTGTATTACTTCAAAAAGTCATTGTGGTGGATGAGTGACTATAAGAACAACAGAGAGGGGATGAGAGGAGCAAAATAACTGAAAATGTTGAGTTTTAAACTATCTACATGTGATCGGTTGTAGAAACAACTGATCTAGTGAAAACTGGTCTTTGAGGATGGTTGTCTTGGGGTGACACTTGCTGTTTGCTGTAACAACATAAATCTCTTCAGTATCTGTAATAGAAAGGGTAGAGAAAGTCATTCCAGACCTGACAGCTTTTGTTTTGTCTCGAAGTGGTAGCCAGCTGTAGTCCATTGTAACACTGCCTAGAGAAAACACATTAGAAGGTAAAATAAGTTGTTTGTGGTTTACTGCAACAACCACCGGAAAATAATGGTATGTGTGACATTGTGTTGTCATGGCAAAAGTGAAAGGATTTCTTTTTTAATGTTGTCAGTTTTTTCCTGTTGTGTGAAACTTCTATTTTTGTTATGGTAACAGAGTTTTCATATGCTTTAATAGTACTTGCTCTTTTACAGGTGTTACAGGATTGGTTTCTTTGTGTTATTTTTAATTATATTAAGTATAGGATATAATTAATCTTGCTTAAAGCCATGTCACGCAGTACAATTAATGAAGCATTTTCTATGGTAGCCTTTCATAGCAAATGATGATAATCACGATGTTACTGAAATAAGCTGCTTGAGGCAGATTCAATTTTTTGACCTGGTTAGGGGAAGAGGACAGGGGTGGTTGTCTCCATTACGGTGTGGAATTAATGTTTTTGGGTTTTTTTACTGCTTTGACCTCCTCTTCATTGCAAGTGCTGTGGTTGGTTTAATACTTACAAAAGCAAATTAATATTTGGTTGGCACCACCTTTTGCATGAGTGATTGCCTTGAAAGTCTCAGTTATGTAAGTGTGCTGCTGTCAGCTGTCCTGACCTCTGGCTTTCTAACTCTGTTCTAGTTGTTGGAAATACTCTACTGAAATATCTTTGCTTTTTTTTTCCCCCCCAGGAAAAGGAACCTCTCAGGGTTATACCACTTAAGGAGGTCCATAAAGTTCAGGAATGCAAACAAAGGTGAGGAGAGAAGCACAGATGCCATTAGCTGGGATGTGATTCCCTGCTGGCCAGACTGCTCCTTGGAGAACTATGGAATAACTTCAGCTGATGTGTGCATGTGGGATAGTCTCTCTTTATGGGCCAGGACGTAGTTTTGTGCATAAATCGTGTTTTATGGGTTCTGTGTTAGTGTGTGTTTCAAACTTGTGACATTCAGTAGGATGTAAATATGCTGGACAAGGGTGGAACAAAGGAATATCACGGAACTGTGAGTTAGAGATGCATGGGTGCAGTCTGATGTAAGGCAGCAATTTTAGGAGTCTCTATTCTGCTTATATAATCTGTAAACCTTTAGAGGACATTAACTCACATCAGATGTCTGAATCTGGATGAGAACACTCTTTCTCCTGCTGTTTCCCTCCCACCACATGTCAATATGCTGAGGAATAATTGCCTTTGCAGTAATCATGATGGATATAGAATTTTTTTGTAGCAGGGTACTGTTTAGGACTGATACATTGCAAAGACATAGCAAAATATAAGTGAGAAATTTTACAGAAATTTTACTAGAATGGTAAATATTTTTAGACTTACTATTATATGATTTAGAATGTTCCAATTAAAAGTATACATAGTAGCATGCATACCACTGGTAAACTAGAGTCTTAAGGCTAAAATTAGCAGAAAACCAATAGCAGAGTGATCAGGAAATGCAAGAGTCAGACAATAAATGCTCTGATTCTCTACCCATCCTAGAGTCTTGTTAAAATACAGTGGGAAAGTTGTGCTTGCTTTTGATGCATTTTTGTATTTCATTTACAGTGATATAATGATGAGAGACAATCTCTTTGAAATTGTCACAACTTCTCGAACCTTTTACGTACAGGTAATTTCTTCTTTTAAACTTTGGGCAAAACCAAGAGACTGCCATAGTTAACTACAACTTTGAAATAGAAGTGCTTTTTTCCTTTGACTGTGCCATGATTTTCTGAGGGAAGGTGATATTCAGTATATTTTATTTATTGTTTTATATAACTACGTACATGTAATAGTAAATTCAGGGTAAGAACTTAAATATCTGGGTTAAGAAACAGAAGTTCCTGTGGCTTTGAATAACAGACTAGTGCAAGGTTAGGCTGTTGTTCTGGTGCAGGTGGTCAGGACGCTGGGCAAGCTGAGCTGTGTTAAACATAACGTGTGTTGTTTGATGCAGGCGAACAGTCCCGAGGACATGCACAGTTGGATAAAGGCCATTTCTGGGGCCATTGTAGCACAGCGGGGACCTGGCAGATCAGCAGCTTCCGTATGTCCCTCTGCACCTCACAGAAGATGTGATTAGTTCATGTTCACTTGTGCACATTAAGTTCTGACCGTTTTTTAACTTTTGCCTTTCCTCTCTCCTGTCCTGTAGTAATGTGGCACCTTTGCATGGACTTTTATACAGACTGCCATAAAATGCTTTGTGTTTTTAGTTGAGCACTTGGCTTAGTCCTACCTGCGTGTGACTTTCTATGCATTGTTTGTCTTGAACATGTAGATAATGCAAGTGCTAACCTAGAGAAGTTCCTTTGAGTTCAGTATGATCTTCGTCACTACCACAAGTTTGGAAGTTAAATTGAAACTCTAGTTCCTGCCAGGTGTTTCTGCTAGTAGCTGCATTTTGCAATCAAATGACAGTGTCCTAATTTGTTTTTAACAACTCTCTTTACTAAATGGTCATTCTTTATATTGTTGATAGTTTATTGTATATGCAGCTACAGCTTCAAGTTTAAAGTAACTAAAAGATCTCTGATTGCATGAGTTAGTTTTTGCTGTTGGAAACATAGTGAGAACAGCATCTACCAGTACTGAACTGAGGCACCGTGACAAATCTTCATATTTCTGAAGCCAACATTTCATACCTACTTGCTTTTAAACCATATTAGATGTTCAGGACAAAGTTCATTAACCTGTGACAAGTAGTGAAGGTTACTGTGGTGTCACAGTGTCTCCAAGTATGTCCAGGTTTAGCACATGGAATACTTTACAGTTCAGATGTTGCATGCTATGGTTTTCGTTTCCTGGCTCTGGGATGTTTTGTAATAAGCTGAATATATCATTACCCCCATAATATGAAATCTAATAATTTAAATCTGGCTTTTGACTGCTTTTGCTTTGATACCATGTTTCTGGTAACTCAGACGGAGCTCTCAACTGTTTTTCTGGGAGCTGCTTCATGCTTTTATTTAAAAGTACCTGCTGTAAATTTTGTTTCGTTTTGGGGGGAATGAAAATATGCAGATAACTTTTCTTTGTGTATGCTTTTTTTTTTTTTTTTTTTGTGGGGCTAACTGAGCAATGTAGCTGTTACTGTCTGCATCACTTCTTGTTCCCTCTGTTCTCTTCTTTCCCCAAGTCCAGGTTACTCTAATCTTAGCTTTGCACTGTGTTCCAGATGCGGCAGGCCAGAAGGCTGTCGAATCCTTGTATACAGAGGTATACATCAAGAACTGGTGAATGCAGCACGTATGTGGGCTCTCATGTAAACTCGCCTTCTTAACAGAGGGCTACGACTAGAGACTAATTTGCACTGTAAAAAAGCTAAAAATAATGCTACCTGTTGTCATTACCATTACTGAAAACTAACTCATCAATAATATCATTCACTTACAGGTTTGCACTGTTTTTTCCTACTTGTAAATTAATTGAACGTTAAAAAACGGCAAAACCACTGCTTATACTTCAAAGTATGCTAAATATTTAATTGTAAGTGATGTGATGATGCCACTACAATAGGAAAACATTAAAGCTAATTTGCATGAGAGTTCATATCTCCATTTTACTTTACATTTGTTCTGAAACTGCGCAAAAGCGAGATGAAGTTGAAGCTGCCCACAAACTAATCCAGATGTGTGCACACAAAACAGGCACGTTGTGACCCCAGTGTTTGGGAGGATCATGTTGTAGCCTGATTTGCATGGCTTGTAAGTCTCTGCATGAAATTATTAGTTCAAACATGGAAGCATTATAACCTATAATCAATACACTGTTCAAAGCAGTGCACCTTAGGGAGTAGTACAGCAGCACAGTCTCTTAGCTGTGAAATTACAGCCAGTGCGGGTAGTAAAATCTGAGTATCCATCAGGTCACATTAGCAAAACGTCAGAGATTTTGTCCTAATAACCCTTTTGTCCCATTTGTTGAATTAAAGTTGTTAATAAGAATAGTAGGTGAATCACTGAATGATATGTTCTCCCAAAGCAAATGTTTTTTTTTTAAAGTGGAGTACGGTCAGGTAAAGGCAATGTAAGGATGAAATTAAACAAGGCAGTGTAAATAATGTGAAATACTTCAGTGAAATTGGACACAAAACCAAACTCCAAAAAAAAGTTGGACAGCTTCACCCAATAATATTAGTTCATTTATAAAAAGAAATAATGGTAGTACTTTGCAGAATCCATTAGGATAAAACTTACAAATTTATGTGGTACATTCTAAGAAAAACTACTGTTAAAAAATAAGTATTTAAATTAGCATGGATATTTGCATCTTGGACACACATCTGTGATGGGGGTTTTTTTTGCTAACAAATCTGCTTGAAAAATGCCTTGATTTGGGTATGCCCATGAGTTGGCAGGTTCCTTTAGTTCCTGGACTAACACTGGTGATGGCAGAAGTGGCAGCAGCTGCAGCTCGTGGTGCACGCACAGTCCACCACATTGTCACACAGCATTTGCATCACAGCATCTAAAACTGTATCCAGCAGTGTTCAGGGGTTTGAGACATCCCTACAGGACTGATGGGATATGATGCACAACCTGAGGAACTTCTGGTTCTGGAGATACAGCTGTAGGGTCAGGCAGGCTGTGCTAGACTATCTAAATATCAAGAATATCTATCTGTGTCTGTGCTTTAGACAGTTAAATCAGACCTAGGTAGTCTGGGAACTTGTTTCTATTAGTAAGTAAATGGTGGAACATTATTTTCAGTTATGTAAAGGTCAACTGACTGGCAGTTAACAGTGATAAACACAACACAAAAATTGACAATTGGAAGGAATGGCTTAAAGATCAGTCTCTTTTCTAGGTTTATTGACTCTGGGAAAATTATTACACACTACTGATAGCATAAAATAGCTACTATTTTTGTTTGGTCCTTGGAAAAAAATGGGGATATGGTTACCCCAAGAAGAGGGAACTGTAAAATGGGTGTTATTTCAGTATTTAGGATACAAGTTCTTGATTTATATGAATAGGTTTGAATACACTTTTCTCTTTGAAAGATGTCGCTTTCAGTGGCTTTTGAAGTGTTTATCTTCAGAAGGTTACTTAACACCTTAGTAAAATGAAGAGCCTCAATTTGCTGGACTATTTTATAAAGTCCAAAGGGTTGCTGTGCTTGATTTAAGAAATTTAATGTCTTTAAATGAAGGAACTGATGTTGCTGTCACATCCTGCTGTGAGCTCACAGTTAGTAATACACCACCTCGAGAAACCACCTGCCTCCTGCTGCCGTGGCTGATGCTTCGCTTTGTGTATTTTCTGTCTCGATTTTTTTCTTTTTTGGTTGGTTTTTTTTGTTTGTTTGTTTGTTTTGTTTATTTTCTGAGAGTGAAATCTGAAACTGCATCTTTCCAACACGACTTCAGTGGCTTCATTTGACACGTTCTCTTCTTTCCCAGGAGCATCCCGAGTCTTGTTCCGAACCCAACCATGCTCTCCGTCCTGCCGTCCCAGCCGCAGCCTCCTCGCATTCCAGCGCCGCTCACGGCAGCCCTCTGGTCCCAACCCCTCACAGCAAACCCCCTGCCTTGGAGAAGCGAGGATTTCACGAGTCTTTTACCAAGGCCAAGCCAGGGAGCTACAAGATCCAGGTTGTCGCTCCAAGAGAATCAGCTTCCAAAGTGACTGAACGGGGCCCCTGGGAACCCCGCAGTAAAAATGGCACTCAGGAACAGGATCCTGGCCTTGTGGATCTGGATGATGCAAGCCTTCCAGTTAGTGATGTGTAGGGATGGAAGTGTTTGGAGAATGATCCATTTGTTCGGTCCTCTAATTTCCTTGCTCGGACTTTGAACCAAAGAAAATTATAGGAAATGAGAACAAAAAACCGGAACACTGATGTTATATATATATATATATGTGTGTGTGTGTGTTTCTGGGCACACATGTGTATATATAATGTGTTTGTATATTGCCTTTCAGCTGAGGGTCAGAAGTGGACCTTAGGCATTTTCTCAAAGCCTGATAGTAAATCACTTACTAGAGAGGGGCCAAACTGCACAATTTAGGAAAAAACCCAACCCAAAACACATTTAAAAAAAAAAAAGTACTTCTGCAAGTAAGCAAAGTGCCAGCAACTTTTAATTCCTAATCTGACAAATTTACTAAATTTGCAACTAATGCTATATTGTGGAGAACTTGTTGCCAGCAAATGTGATTATTTAATTTCACCTTGAACTACAGTAAGATTTTAGATACAGGTGAGAGTCATTTCTCTCCATGACTTTCAGATACCAGGAAATGCACAAAATGTTTCTTCTGTTCTTTAGGATCAACAGTGTCAACTGATTTGTTATCAGAAAAAGAATTCTGAACTCCCTTGGAATTCTAGTTATGGTGCTGTAAAATTTCCACTAAAATAATATTTTGAATAGTCAGCCTATTTTTGATGCACTCCTAAAGGTGAGTTACAACTTTTGCACATTTGGATTTCAATGGACTGCATGTAGTGATGTTTTGGAGGGGGGGAGAAGAGAAATTGGACTTTAGAATTTGGACACTTTAGATCTTTTGAACTAAGTAGGGTTTGTGTTACATTAGGCTTTGCAGCAATTATGTTTTCTTAAATGTCTAAATGTATCATTTGGTTACTGTTTTGAGAGTGGTTTCCTTACCAGTGCTTTGTGAACAGTTCTTGTTTCTGTATTCATCAGTGGAAGACCTCGTCGTTTAGTTTTGTTGTTATTGGTACTGAACTGTTCCTAGTCCTGCAATCGTGGCCTATAACTTTTGGTGCACTAATAATCTGAAGTGCCTGTGTTTTTTCTCACGTTGTTGAAACACTTCTGGGTTAGTTAAGTACACAAACCATTCCCAGTGGTTTTGAGCGTTGGCTTGGAGTTGCTCTGGATAGCATAGTTTGAAACAGCTATTTAAAATAGGAGACTTATGTTAGGGGTACCAGTGTTCTGGTATTGCACCCACTGGCTGTGCAATATGTATGTTTAAAAAGTGAGTATTTGTTGTTTGTGTACACTGTGTTATGGGGCATCAGTGATGCAAATGAGGAGAACCTTTACATTTCAAGTATTGGATTAGATGGTGTGTACTTTTCATCATCCTCGAGAAAATGTTTGTTTTAATCAAAACCCCACAAATATCTCGTGCTGCTGCTTACTGTGATTCAGATTGTCCAGCTTTGCAATACCTTTTATGTCTACTGGAACCTAAGACACATAATCATTCAAGTCCATCTTCTCTCCAACTTCCAAACTGACTTCCTGCTTGAGAGATATGGATGGCTTTACCACAGCAATTTGTTGATCCCAGGATAGAATAATTGGTGTCATATAAGAATGGAATATAGTTAATTTCAAAACCTTAAATTATATCAGCACCTTCTTTTGTGTTTTCTTATTTTATCCATAAGCTAACTGACTGCTGTCTTAAGGCAGCGGTATCTGTAAATTAGTGGTTTTGTTTGACTCTTTAGATGTATGTGAAAACTAGCACAGAATTGGAAGTTATTGTAAATGTCTGTACTAGTATTGTAGGTTTTAATTTCTATAAAGATAAAACAATAGCTCTTTAAAAGCTTATTTTTTCATAAGTACATTCTGTGTGGAAGACACTTTGCATTGAAATATTTTTACTGTAGTCTAACATCTGAATTCACTTACTCTGGTACAGCTTTCACACTGCATGGTCATTTTATTATATTTTGGTATTGGCAATTTTACACATTGGGTGGAGGTAAAGCAGCTCCATTATGGGACTTACAAAAAGAGGGAAAAAGAAAAAAAGAAAAAAGAAAAGAACTACTGTTGTAGTTCGGGTAGCATAGCAAAATATTTGTGGTTGGTAATTGTCAGGGTCTCCTATTTATCAGTACTTTTATAAATCTATGAAAATTGTTAAATTATTTTAGAAACAGTGCTGTAAATACGTCACATTTAAATTGTCAATAAATCAGTTTGGGTAACTTAACATCTGGCTGAGTTTCTTTGCACCATGTTAAAGTTTTGACCAGAACAACATATTCCTTTTCAGCATGTAAGAGATCAGATTATCTTTTATCCACTTGTAACATCTTTTCAGTTCTTCAAATCTGACCAGGTCGTGTAGCCTAAGAAAGAAGGTGAACAGAATGAGCTGGTTTTCTTTTGCTCTTCTCAGTTTCTTCTGTGGAAGTTTTACAGGTTATGCAAAGAGTGTCAATCAGGTTTCTTTTGCATCAAAGGAAGGCAAGAGGAGATGTGCGGTAATGTCAAGGTCACATTTGGAAACACTCAGGCACCATCTGAAAGGGGTAAAAAACCACCCCAGGGGATCAAAACGTAACTTGTATTTTTCTGGCTTTACACTATTGCATAAGAAAGGTTCTCTCTGAGAAATGCTGTTATGCAAATTCCAGTTTGACTGCGATATCTGACTGTGAACTCTCTGCCCCTTTACTGAAGAGGCAGTCAAATTATTCTGTGTGGTTATGGATTTTAAACCCACTGTGTTAAAACACTTCCAGAAATTGTGACTGCCAACTCTGCAGTCCACATTCCTGAAGGGGTAATGGTCCAGGATATAGCTTAAAAAGGTGGCATATGCCTTTACCTCATGGAATAACATGGTGTCAGCACCACCTAGGGGTCACATTCTGGCTTTAAAAGTTATCTGGTATTTGCTTTTAAAGTACATCTCATACATAGAAATTGATCTTGAAACTCCAGTTGTGAAGTCACTGAACTGCTCTTTTGTGTGTGTTTGGTTTTTTTAATTCTTGCTTCTTGTAAGCTTTGAATAGCAGTGGCAGCAAATTGATTGAAGACAAAAGATTAGATGTAAAGAAGAAATTGTTCCCTGTGAGGGTGGGCAGGCCCTGGCAGAGGTTGCCCAGCGAAGCTGTGGCTGCCCCATCCCTGGGAGTGTCCAAGGGCAGGTTGGACAGGGCATGGAGCAGCCTGGGCTGGTGGGAGGTGTCCCTGCCCATGGCACGGGGGTGGGAAAGAGATGAGCTTTAAGGTCCCTTCCCAGCCAAACCATTCTCTGATTCTGTGGTCAGAAGGACTTTTAAAATGAGCACAGTGTCTTCAGCTATGGGACTGGGGAAGAAGCGTCTGCTGCTTTCAGTAGGCAAAGTAATGTGACAGAAAGATGAGAGTTTGGAGGTAGAGCAGAGGAATTGGGGCTGCAGGTTGAAGGAGAGCACTGGTTCAAACATCACTCTTTGCTAACTGAGCTGCCACTTCGATCATTTAACTTTCTGAGGTTTTGGAATTGCATAAATATGCTCAGGAGTTAACAGTGCACGTGGCATCAGAGAGTACCTCCTGTCATAAAAAAAGACTGCATTAGTAGAAAATTTGGATATTCAAA
>JAWWEU010000160.1:32242392-32321613 GCA_035583155.1 Acropternis orthonyx
GGGGGGGGGAAGGGGGGGGGGTTATAGTAGGTCAGTATTATAATGGATGGAAAAAATTACTGAGCGTTCCTAAAATGTGCACTCTGAAGGTGTGGGACAGAAATTCACTGTTCTTTTAACAATTCTATATTAAATAGGGGTGGGAGAGAGGAAAGAAATTAAAGACGGGGAAATTTACATAGGGAATTTTAGTTTAAAAGTTGAAATTAAAAAACTGCTTTGTATAGTTTTACCTTTTATCAGTTTCATTTAATATCTTAATACTCATCTGTATTTTGGAGAACTGCCTATATAACTATTTGATGCTCCAAGCCAGTAAACTGCTAAAGTACTTCTGAGATCTTCCAGTGAAATACTGAAGCTCTCTGGAGAAGTTAAACCTGAGTCCTCCTCTGTGAGTGAATTGTGTCCCACACGTCTGCCTGGATTTTTCACTTCAGATTTCCTGTGCAACCTCCGAGGAGAAGAAACTGGCACTTGTTTGTAAAGGCATACTAAATGATGTGGTGAAGTTGAATCCTGCTCTTCAAAGTGGTACCTTTGACACTGTAATTAGGGATTTGCCTTTAAAACTCATGTAATTTTGCATATCAATGTGCACAGTGAACGCATCTTTTAAGAATTTAAAGCACTCTGTTGCACTGCATTCCCGTCACCCCCGTTGTCCTGGGCACACCGGGGCACCTGAGTCAGTCTGTTCTCCACAGGTTCAGATACAAGTTCTCATAGCAGCGAGTTTGTTTTCTGTAAATGACCGAGTTTTAACCCTTGTTTTACACTCTGCAGTGTAATATTTGCACTTCTGCTTGTAGGTTTGCCCTCTTGACAACAAGGAGGCACCACCTGAACACAAATACATACTTTGTTCAGATTAGCAATTGCTTCTTGGGGCAGGTCGCTTGATTTCTTCTGAGACTTTACAAAAGACACTCTGATTGTTCATTTACCTTGTAAATTCTGCCAACAGCTATGCTTGTCAAGCACCAGGGCTAGATCACATCTGGAAAAGAACATGGAGTTTTAAATTCCCTGGTTTGCAGCCATTCCCTTTCAAAGCAATTTTCTGTATGTAGCAATGAATCCAGCATATGTTCTTAAAAAGGAGGGGTTTTTTGAGTAAATCTTTTGTTAAGACTTCTCTTACTATGTTAAACAGAGAAGTCCTGGGGTTTTGGAGGGTGGGAGCAGGGGTGTTACATTTTTCTCCAGAAAATCTGGGAGAAAGCTATTAAGGAATGAAGAAAAATGATAATGCAGACATAATAAACAGCAAAATTCTGCGAACTTTAAGCTTTTATAATTTGCTCCGACTAGAGTCATTCTGGCCTTCTCAAACCTCCACCAGTCTCTTTTCTGGCCATGACCTTTCTAGACCCAGACTGCCACCTTAACCCCTTTCTCTCCTTCCAAGTGTCCTCTATTTTTATCCCTTACTTGCTTCCCACTCCTTCCATGTGTGCCCAGATGTGCAGACTCGCGTGTCAGGGCTGAGGCTGGATGTCAGAGCATCCCTGGATCCCTGACAGCAGCAGCCAAACCTCCACACCTCCAGAAGAATTTCTACTGTGTGATCTCTAGATGGAGCCTCCTATCATCCAGTTCCATCTGAGAAGTAGGAGATGAAATATTTTCCTGCTGAGTCCCTCAAGTGTAAGGGTTTTTCAGACTGTGTTTTTGGCCTCTCTTGAGTAGTATGTGCTGGCTTGGAGAGCCATTCTATGCGATAAGTTTATGGTGGGGCAGAAATAATAATTTCTGGGTTTATAGTCTCCGGTGTAAGGCACATCTGCACAGATTAGATGGATAATGAAAAAATATATTTTTAAGTAAGCTAATATATTAACCTTCCCAAAGACTTAGTTATTCTAGAAAGTGAGATGTTTATTTTCAGTTTTTTGTGTAGCCACAGGAAAACTATAAAACTAATATAATCTTATATTTCTAATACTCAATAGAAGATTGACATCCTTACCTGGTTTAAGAAACAAAAACAGGAGAAGGTCCTTAATACTAGTCTACTTGTTTTGAAATGAAGTGCTGATTAGTGGTTTTCACATAAGACTTTGGGATGTATTTTATTTCCTGTGCAGTGTTTAACTACCAACAAATGTGCATCCCTTTTCTGTGTCATTTATTTAAGAAAAAATGCTGGTGTATTGGCTGTGGTTGTTAAAAGTCTTTAGTAATCTGTAAGAGAGCTTGAAGCTGATATTGCTGGCTTGTTAAAAAAACCCAATCACACACCTTTGCTCTCTAGAGTGACCTCTATCGAAGGATACCAAGCTAAAAAATACACAAATATCCATGGAGGGAGGGTGGCAGAACCTGGAGCTTTCCCACTGCATGAAATTTTTTCCTGCCTGTTGAGATAAGGCTCCAGTGGCTTCAAGCAGTAAGTTATCTGACCATGGCAAAAGGCAGAGAGCCTTTCTGGGCAGAGGATGAAACCCCATGACCATTCATGGGTCTTTGAATATTTTGCTCCTGCTTCCAAATAGGAACTTATACGATCTTTTCTGAACCTGTATTTCCTTTTTTTTTTTTTTTTTTTAATTAAAAAAACCCTAAAAGCTGTTAATATTTCCTTAAAGAATTGTCTTTATTTAAAAGACCAAACAAAAAAAATGCCCAAGCGTATAAAACCCCACAGTTTATTAAAAGTAGCCAAAAAGACATGGGTAAGTAATAATTTGGAAACACGTTTCCATTATATCTATCCATGCATATATACTTATATATACATATACATTAGAAATATTTAATCTTCTAAACATCTTCAGACTTTTTCTCAGACTTGTTAACATTGTAATGATTTTAATACTGAGGCAATTTTGGTATCAATTGCTCCATTTTACTACTTTGGTCAGTTCTGAAATCAGGTATTTCTCCTGAAATCGCTCTTCTTGCACAGCGTAGGAGCTATCAGAAAACAATGGATGTAAAGCGGGGTTGGTATTGGAGCTTTAATTGGGAGCATTGAAATACATGTGGTTTCCCACCTTCAGGTACTAACGAAGCAGTTAAGTAAGTTTTGCACACTTGTGCTCACAGTTAAGTTTTTATGATGTTCTTTGGATCAATTAGGTTTGAATTCGGACACTTCGGATGTTGCTTTCTACCTGCTCAAGCGGCTCCTTGTTAAAGGTTACTCCACTTTTCCTGGGAGAAAAGACTGAATTGTTCTGTGTCGATGTAGTTGCTGACATCCTCAATTCCTTGGTCACAGCTCATCTACCAGCTAACAGCATTTCATCTTGCCTAATGGATTGTAAAGTTCATTAGGTGCGTGGGTATCGGCGCCTGATAAAGGTACACTTAAATAATTATAGATTGGGAGTCAGTTCAAAAGTTTAATCGGCTTGTAATTAAAAAAAAACCAAAAACCAAAAAAGAAACAAACGTTTGCTCAGTTTCCAGCTCTGTAAAACCCTTCCCTGCCCGCTTTGTCGGAGCGGCCGTGCCCCTCGGAAGGCACTTTGTAGTTAACCAGCCCCTCAGACCACCTTGTATGCGCTCCAAGAGCATATGGCAGAGGGCCCTCCCTCCGTCCATGGGCTCTGGCGGTTGCCCAGCTGTCCGATAAATTGGATCATCCTGGTGGTGGAGGACGACCTTTTTTTTTATCCTTTCGGTTGATTAACCTTCTGCTAATTGCGGGTATCCACCTCGCCCTGCGGCTCTGCGAATCTCGGGTGAGGCGATGGGGAGCGCAGAAGTGGGTCGGGAGCGGAGCATCCTTCCTCCCATCCCCGCTGCCCTCGGGTACCGGCCACCCCTTGCCGGGTTCTTCCCGAGCTGGGAATTTCATGGATCGCCGTATGCGGGAATACCGGGCTTTCCCCGTGGGGATGCCTGACCTGTACATACATTTACATATAATGCACGTATCATCTCACTCTGCGCTCCCACCCATCCATTATCGGACAGTAATCTTATCGCCACTTGCTCCGGATTGTTTTCCCGTAAATCCTGACGTGGGGAAGAGGGTTCCACCCCTCTCCCTTGCTTGCAGGAGCGCGTTATCAGCCTTCCCACTGATCTTAATCGCCTATTTCGGTGCTTCCACCGCCGAGCCGACCCGCTTCGTGCGGCGGCGGACTGAGAAAGTTTGGCCCCAAGAGACAAAGCGGCGGGGCGGGAGTGTCAGTGCGGGAGGGGGAGGCGGGTGTTACTGCCCCGAGGGGGGGATGTTACTGCCCCGGGTGGGGTGTTGCGGTCCCAGGGGGGATGTTACGATCCCGAAGGGGTGTCTTCCCCGAGGGGGGATGTTACTTCCCCGAGGAGCGATGTCGCGGTCCCAGTGGCGTGTTTCGGCCCCGGCGGGAGAGTTGCGGCCCCGGGGGGGTGTTGAGGCCCCGGGGTGGGGGGGATGTTACTGCCCCTGGAGGATGTTGCGGTCCCGGGCGGGATGTTACAGCTCCGGGGGGTGTTGCGGTCCCAGGGGTGGGCCGTGCGGGGGTGTCCCTGCCCGAGGCGGGGGGGGCCGGTCCCGCCGCCCCGCTCCGCCCCGCCACTCCGCCGCTTAAAGCCGCTGCCCGGCCCCCACCGCGCTCACCGCGCTCGCCGTCCCTCGTCCCTTGCCCTCATCCCTCCGCCGCCGTCGCGATGCCGCTGTGGGGCTGGATCCTGCTGCTGATCCCCGCCGCCCTCGCCGCTCCTCCGCCCGCCTGCCCCGAGCGCTGCGACCGGTCGCGGTGCCCGGCGCTGCCCGCATCCTGCCCCGGCGGGCCGGTGCTGGACGCCTGCGGGTGCTGCCGGGTGTGCGGGGCGGAGGAGGGCGAGCCGTGCGGGGGCGGCGGGCCGCCCTGCGGAGAGGGGCTGCAGTGCGTGGTGCCGCCCGGGGCCGGCGTGCCCGCCTCGGCCACGGTCCGCAAGCGGGCGGCCGCGGGGCGCTGCCAGTGCTCCAGCACCGAGCCCGTGTGCGGCAGCGATGCGGTGACCTACGCCAGCCCCTGCCAGCTGCGGGCCGCCAGCCGCCGAGCGGAGCGCCAGGGGCAGCCGCCCATCATCGCCATCCAGCGCGGAGCCTGCGGGCAGGGTGAGCAAGGGACGGGCTGGGGGGGTCCGGGAAGGGACAGGGGTGTCCCGGCGGTGCGGGCGGTGAGGTTCAGCCCCATCACCCTCATCCCCGGGCGGAGCTGGCAGCGCCTCGGCGGGAGGAGGGACCGCTCCGTCCGGGCAGCGCCGCAGACAAGGGCTGGCCTCGGCTCAAGCCCGGCGCCCCAGCTCAGCGAGAAACTAGAGCAAGAATGTGGCCTTTCTCCGCGGCTGCGAGTGGCCGGGGCGGGGTGGGAAACAATCCTATGCTAGACTTAAACATCTCCTTCCACCCCTCCGAGGAGCGGTGCCGGGCTCGGAACTGGGGGAAAGTGGTGCGGAGCCCCAGAAGCGGGCAGGGATGAGGACCCGAATCTGGGTGCGCAGCTCCAGAAAAGTTTGGAGAAATAACTCGAGCGCGTTCCCCATCCAGGCGCTTTGTGACAGGGAAGTGCCCCGGGGAACAAAGCCAGGAATGCAGGAGCCGTTCCGATGTGATGGAGCAAATGGGTGGGCAGAGCAGGCAGCTGCCTGCCTTGGCCCGGCTTAGCAGATGCGCTCTGATTATTAATAATAGACTTGCTGGAAAGGGGGAAGCCTGTAACAGCGTGTTGAGCTGACTCCAGGGTTTTGTGTTTGTTTTTGTTTGGGTTTTTTGAGGATGGAGACGTCTGCGATAAGTAACAATGTAACTAGTGGTATTTTTCCTTTAGCATTCTTAGTTGTCAGTGTAGTCAAATCGGATGTAACGCGAGTACTCAGAGCTGCAAGACGGATGCGAATTATTTGTAAACGGTACAAAAAGACATTGCTGGGTTGCGAAACTGGCTCAGCAGCTGGAGCGGCTGGATTGAGCAGCCCGGTGAAGTGTTTGGTCTTGCAGGGATGGAGAGTGCAGGATGTGACACACAGCGAGCCAAAACCGTGCTGGGATAAACAGGGGATGATCGTCACAAGGTGCAACCCCTGGATTAAACCTCCTAAGCCAAGGCTGTGCATCCCCTCCAAGCCATTCAGCACCTCTAGGGGGTAATAGTTAAAATTAGCATGAATGAAGTCTTTTATTTCTGAAGCAGTCAGCTTTTAGTAAATCAGTGCTGTTTCAGTGAGGATCGATTCTCTTGGTATAGGTTGTGCCATTTCTGCATTTCTTTCTTCAAAAAACACATCTTTTTGATACACTTAGTCCTCCTGTCTCCAGCAAAAGAATATTCTGATATATAGAGGCTATAGGTTCAGCTTGGGCAAACTCCTGATGCCGTGTTACAAATGCTTTGGTATCAATACAATCAATTTTTTGTCCCCCTGGCTTTCCCCGCAGTGTCAAAGCTGCGTTGTGCTCCATGGAACGTCGCTGGCATTCACTGACATTGGGGACAATTAAAGCTTTCACGCCACAGTTTCCTGATCTCCGGGATAAGATAATGCCTTGTGATTTTTATTCTCCATTCATGAAACCAATATTGTTTTCTCAGTCTTTTCTGCTGAACGTTTGCAGAATTGGGGCTGTGTTTGAGCTGAGATCAATACGTGCCTCGGGTGGGTTGCACAGACAATGCCGAGGCTGCATAGAGACCTTGTCTGGGAACGCTCTGCTGTCAGAGATCCATCATGAGTATGTCCAGACAATCATTTTGCCCTGTTGCACCTCTGGATGGAGCATTGCTTGTTTTCTGTATCACCAGGGACAAAAGGAAAGTGCTAGAGAAGCCAACCAGTACCAAATGTTTATCCCTAGACCAGAGCAAATATTGCTGCCAGTCGAGCTTTTTTCATATGTAAAGAACCTAAAATAAACAGGGATGGAGAGAAGGCTGCAAAGCGCTTGGACCTCTGTTTTGAAAAGCCATTGCCTAATATTTGGCTCCCTAGAGTTGTTAATTATTAATTTTATAGTGAGTTCATTTTCAGGAGTACTTTTGCTACCTAGAGAGTGAATTATCTTCTGTAATTTCTTTCATAGTAACATACCCATATAAATATTTTGATCAATACAGTGCAATGGCCAAGAGAAGTGAGGGGATAGAGATGAAGACAAAGTGTTTGTAAAGCACTTCATGTTGTTTTTAAGTTTCACATCACTTTAGTATCTGGTCAAGTATATTGTATATATTGTGTAAAATAGCATAAAACCTTTTGTCTATTTCATTTTTCATCTGCTACAGTCCATGCCCAGTGCTGTTTTGTCCTTCAGTGTTTTCCAGGGCATCTGTTCAAACGCCAGTAGTGTTTGAGAGGATGCGGTAGAGGCAGCAGCAGGTTGTTCTGGATCTGTTTCCATAAGGGGGGGTGTTTTCCTTTGCAAAATGGGGATTGTGAATCTTGAAAAACTCAAGAAAAACTTCACAAGCCTCAGAGCTTACTCTGTTCTGGTCCCTTAAACCCTGCAGAGAGGAAGGATGCAGAGCAGGTCTCCTGCACCACAGCTCCCTCTGCCACCCAGATATGTAGAAAAGACAAACCAAGCTGTAGCTGGAGAAACCCTGTGAGCTGAGAGGGGAGAGGGGAAAGCCCAGCTGTCGCTTTTAGCCAGGACATGCTTTGGTTGAATTAGTGAGGTGAGTGCATGGGGTGGGAGCAGGGTGAAACACACCCTGCTCGTGCTCGCCCATGTTAAGACCAGGTGAGGCAGGTGACAAGCAGGGTGACCAGAGTGTGGTGGCCCAGTGACCCCTTTCATTAGTGCTGTGTTCCCTGTCTGGGGCAGTGAGCCCTTCCCAGCCATTCCCTGCTGTGGTGGCCACGGGCAGCATAACCGGTGGCTCCCGTCCTGCTGCTGCTGCAGCACCAGCACCAGCCAGCCCTTTCTGCACCAGTCCAGGCAGGGGCTGCAGCTGTCACTAAAGAAATCTTCCCTTTCCCTAAACGTCTCTTCCATGAGAGATGTTGCTAGAGGATGTTCAGGCCTGCAGGACACGTGCTGGGGCAGCACAGTGTGCATTGGTAACGATCAAAGTGCCAAGGCACAGAAAGAAGGTGAAGGTGCTCTGAGCAGAGATCCTGGCTCTGTACGAGCATCCCACACCCAGGAGTGAGGTCAGTGCAACGAGACCTCGGTATTCTGTGTGATGAGGTTCAGCGCCCTGGGACGATGTTTTCTTTTGCTTCTGCAAATATGTTTTTGGTGCTCTTAAATCCCTCCTGCTGACCAAGGGAAGAGGGCTCAGGGTGTTCAACACAGAACTGAAACTAAACTTTCTTCCCTTCCTCAGTTTTCCCACAACTGCTGGCAGGCGTTTTAGGACAGTGTGCCCTTCTCTCCATGTTGTGCTCTTCACACTGTAAAATATAAACTAGCCTGGGTTTGTTCTTTCATATTTAACCAGAATAAGATGAAGAAAGTTCCTTGTGGTTGCTCTCAGTTTCTAACTCCTCGTTTTGAGCAGTTTTTATATGTTTTCATATTTTTATTAGACTTAATTATGTCTAATGTGGTATTCCAGTAACATCAGCAGTGCTCAGCATGCTGTCATCTGTCACAGGTGGCTCACACTTCTGTTCCAGGCATGCTTACACCATGATGTCATAGCTGGAGTTTGGTGTGAGCTCTTATGGTTTAGATTAAGCAGGTCATCACTGCTTAATTGCTTGGGGAGAAGGCAGAGGTGAATTTAGGCATAACTCTCAGTCTTAGAAAGCTGTGTGTCAGTAACAGACACAGGCTTTGATATTTCTCTTCATCACATTATTTTACAGTTCTAGAGATTGGGAGGAGGAAGGAAAAAAAAAATCCATCACTCAAACTCAATTTCTTGCAAAGTGGCTGAGTTTGTGTTTTGAAATGCGCCAGGCAAGACTGCATCCAAGTGACTCTGTGTAATTATCTGGCAGAAGAAAAGGACCTCTGCGGTCAATAAACCATTTGTCATTAATTGAGTCCTTCAAAAACAGCGTAAGAGTGAGATCAGTGCAGCAGAGGATGGGAAAGAGATGGACCTGCCTGAATTCCTCTGCCTGTGGTGCTGATAGTGCTAATGGCCTGGCAGTGCTGAGCCTTGCAGGAATGGAATAATCAGAGCAGGAAGAGAAACCCGGCTGAGAAACCTGTGAAGGCTGGGAACTAAGCCAGACGTTTATTAAGAGGAAAGTTGATACTGTTGTTATGAGCAAGGCTTTCAGCTGTTTCCCGAAAGATAGTAACGGGCCCGTGATGGTTTGTGCACTGAAGAAATGTTGGGAGACCTTGGCAGGTTACTTGGCACAAGTCAAGCCTAGTAAAGATGACCCAGGGGGACCAGAGTTTCAGGGTCTGGATGCACAAGTGAGTGCTCCAGTGCTGTTGAATTTCCTCTGTCTCCCTCTGTTGTTGTGTTTGGGTGGTCTGAATGTCATTCTCTGCTGACTTTTCTAAGTCTCTTTTGCAGCAACAAGAGAAGGGAAGGCAGGGAGAGAGAGAGGGAGGGAGGGAAGAGGCAGCTGAAGGCAATGGAAATAAATAGCAACATATTTCCAGAAGAGAACCAATTCCCAAGTGTGGGATTAAAAATCTTTTCCAAAGCCAAGTATTCAGCTCTGAGAGGAGGCAACTGTAAGAAGTGGTTTGTCTGAAGAAACTCACCTTTTCCCCTCTCCACATCTAGATTTCCTTCCCAGGGAGCAGGCAGTAATTATGCAGTCTCCAGACTTCAAGCAGTCAAGTCAGTAAATACAGATTTGAAACCGGGAAAGATTCAATCCTTTCATCTTGGCTTTGAAATTTAAAGGTACCTGTGGACTGGGCAGGAATACTCAAGGCCGTGAGTAAGCAGCAGGAGTGTTGTTAAGCAGAGTTTGGCTGTGATGGATGCAGCATAACCTGAGCAGTTGAAGGAAAGGCTCTGCCCTCCAAGAAATAGGAGAAGCTGGAAAATATTTTTCAAATGGTAATTTACGTGTGCTTGGAGTGAAAGAAAGCAACGTCAGAAATAGAAACTGGGGTACTGTGGAACTTAACTTCTGTTGTAAATAAAGTCATTCCTCACTCTCCTAAGCTGCTGAGGCCTCTAGGATCCCTGGCTGGACTTGGCAGTGAATCCCACTGTGCTTGTAACTGGGCCCAAGTGAATATCTAATGTTATTTTGGAAGCTGTGTTCAGGATGTAGGAAAAAAAGAAAGACTTTATTTTGCCTGCCAGTGCAGGTCATTGTGATTCTCAAGTTGGTTGTCCTCCTTCAAAGAGAAGAAAGTAACTAAAAAATAAGTCTCAACTTCCCTGTATCAAAGGGGTATAAAAAAATTTATTGATCTTATACTAACTGATGATGTTGACCTCATAGCTGCAGATAACAGGAGAGTTATAATATCTTAAGCTTGTTTAGTGAATTGAGACGATCTGAGCTACCGTATTTTAGCAAGTGGAATTGAATTAGGCAGCCAGACAGGGCAGCTTGTGAATCTCTGCGTTAATACCAGGTACCCTGGTGCACTGATTAAGATGAAGCACAAGGTTAGAAGTCAGCTGGGTTGTGCGGTTTGTCACAAGTGCTCTGCCAGGAGCTTGTTTCTGGACGAAAATGGGGGCAGATGCTTTTATTGCCCACCAGCTCTGCAGGCTGGCACCAGGGTGGGTGGTTCCTGCTCCTGTCAGTGTGAGCAGTGGCGTGTCAATGGCATTCAAACTGTATGTGGTATTAGTTAACCAAACCTTGTTCTTGTGTCTGTCATTTTTTCCCATCAGGGTTTCTCAGTATTTCCATTTCCCTGCTCTTTTAAAGCCTTTTTTTTTTTTTTTTTTTTTGTGAGGCATGAGAGAGGGATGTGCAGTGAATAGTTCCTACGTCCACTTTTGCAGTCTTGTTACTGTAAATACCAATGAGACAGAGCCGTGGGAGTTCAAATTAAAAAGTGCTTCATGTTTCTGGGAGCGGTTGGATTTGCACATGTATTTATTGACAACTAATGGATAAAATAATGCATGTTCAATCTAGTAGCCATGCATAGAAGTTATCCCGTGGTCTAAAATTTGAAATAGTTTTTATGGCAGAGGATAACATCAGGAGAAGCTCACAATATTTTTCCAGAGGCTGATGTCATTACCCCATTTCACAGATAGTGAATCTAGGGCAGGGGAAGATAAAGAGCTTTGCTCAAGGTCAGCCAGTAGCAGAGCTGAGAGCAAACTGAGCTTTTATGAGTCCCTGCTCATTTTTCTGCCCCTTGCCAGCATTGCTGCTCCATTTTCCATTACTTTTCTTTTCCATTACTCTATTTCTTACACTTGCAGACTGCAGCTTTGGCCTTCGGTCAGCAAACAGCATTGATGATCTGTCAATCTGCATCCGCAGAGAGTAGTAATTTTGGAAGAGGGAAGGTGCGGGTGAACCAGGCAGGCACTAGGAAGGAAGAGAAACCCAAACAGCTCTCTCCCCTCCCACCATCCTGCCCCCAAAATAAACACAACCCCCCAGGAATCTCATGCTTCAACATTTGTGGTGGTAAAGGGATGATTCGTTCCTTTTTTCAGGACAGCACACGCAGTGTTTGGCAGGTCTGCCCTTTCTGTATCTCTGTGTAGACCTTTATCTATCAAGGTAAAGCTTGGCTAACACCCTTGTTTTCTTTTGTATTCAGACACGAAAAGTGGGCAAGTGGAAATGACCTATAAATATGATAAATATTCAGATGATCCATAAAATGAAGCAGAACAGGTGTGTGGATAAAAGCGTCACTAAGTGACTCATGTTGATAGGGGAGCAGTGAATATAATAATTGGAACTCTGAAGATCTTTAAAAAATGTGCATTTGAGAGAGTGAAAGAGAAACCTGCCCCTTAAACCCTTCATGAGAAGCTCCACCTGAAGGTGGGTGCTGTGTGACTGTGGCTGTCTCACCAGTGGCAGTGCCACCTCCTTTCTGTAGCTTTCCAAGCAGGATGGCAAAAGGATGGCAGCAATCCAGGCTCGTTTCCCAACCCCTCACTGATCTCTGAGGTCTACGTTAAAACAAATCTGCATGGTTTTGGAGTGATTCTTAAGACAGATGTAAAAAATGCTGCCAGAGGCTGAGGGATTTGTTTGATATGGATGTATTGAAGCTTTTGCACTATAGGTATGCTGGCTTTATGTGTTGCGCAGTTACAATGCCCCAGAGTAGGAGGGGTGTGTGTATTTTATTACAGTTTTGAGGGTTTTCCGTATTTTTCTTCTTATTTTTTTCCTATGGATAACTTTTCTATAAATTTGATCCCTCTGTGTATCATCTCTGCGTCACTCAGTCCTGCCACAGCAAAGTGGTGAAATCAATGCCTTCTCCAGCTGCAGAGAAGCAACATCTTAGGAAGCTTTTTTTAGCCTCTTAAGAGGCTTTTTTTTAGGTTTCTCCTTAGAGAAAAAAATGTTTAAGAAGTATAGTAGAAAGAACTTGTTTTTATTCCCTGGTGTCATCATACCAGGATTCCTGGAAGTTGCAACTAAGTCCCTCTTAAGCAGCGATTTCTTCTAAAGATGCAGTGCAAGAGTTTCTCACATACTTAAAATGAGATCCTAAGGGGTTTATAATTTTAAGAGGAATTTTCGAGCTGGGACAGCTGTTCGTTACATGTCAGATATAGGAATTACCACGTCGTTGCTTAATAAGCATTTTGAGGTTGTTTTGCTGGTTCTCTGCCTGTGGTGAGTGGAGCTGGGAGGTAAAGCAGGGTGATGACCCGACTTGGAAGGGACACAGACTGAGCAGGGCTGGATAAAGGAGAGGAGAAATTATTCCTGACTCATCTGTTGTATTTTCAGCCTTCTGCAGAGACGAGGATACGTCCGCTTTAACCTGTTGGCTGAAATACTCTGTTCATCTCCCTGCGGGAAATCGGGCAGACTCTTGTCCGTAACTACCTGACTTATATTTCTTAAGGTCTGCAGTTTGGACAGGACTACTGCTAATGCCATTTTTGAGCTCAGCACTCTTTGCCCTTGTCCTGAGTTGCCCCTCACCTTTATTTTGCGTGTCTGAGCATCTGCCTGCAGGCTGCCTTCCCTCCTCACCCTGGCACGGCCACCCGGAGCCGTGTGCCTTTGTCAGAGGGCTGCTGCCTTCCAATGAATTTGTCATCTCCAACGAGCCCGGGCTCAGCACCGTATTAATATGGCAACGCTGCTGCGGGAACAGCGCGTTCCTGCTCCCAGCGCTGCTGCTCCTCCAGCCCGGGGCTCCAGGCCGGGCTGTTTATGCACAAGCTGGGTTTCCTCCCACCTCACCGCCGGTGTTTACAGAAGGAATTGCAGTTTCCTGTTGTGTTAGATGGAGCTGTCGCTCCGCTCTGGATTCCTGCCCTCTCTGCTTGCACCCAGTTGCTTTCGAGCCTCATCAGCTTGGAAGCCTATTGCTTTTGCTCGTTGCTGTTACAGTTGTGGGCTTATTTTGCAGGGGCAGCCAGCGCATTTGGTTTAAAAAAGAATTTCTGGCATTTCTGAGAGGTTTTATATAAATACTTTCTCCCTGTGAGGTTCTGCAGGGGTTGTTAAAGCCTGAGACTGTTCCCATCAGATAAAAGAGGTGTTGAGATAAATCTGGGACACTGAGGATTCAAACTGCTTTTCACAAGTTGCGTGGAGACCGAGTAACACATCTTAGACCACGATGCACACATACAGGTGCTCCTCCTCTACAGAACCTTCAAACCACCTGATCTATCCAGCAATTCAGTAGTCGAGTTGCAACAAAGATATTCTGTGTGTGATTAACTTACCACTTATGGTAGGAAAAGTTCCCGTTCAGCTCAAAATTCTAGTGTAAGTCTGAAATTATCTAGGACCTTGCTAGAGGAAAGCTGCAGGAGGATGTTGCCCATTGACCATTTTCAGTGACAAGAACATCCTGAGTTACCATGGAAGTGGATGCCAAAGAGGTTTGATTCATGCTAGGAAAGAAGGTGGACTAAAGAGGCTGGACTGAAGTTCTCTGAAGAATTTAGAGTTTAATTATCTTCAAATACTTTTTGTTGTTGTTTTCTTGTTCTATAATTACAGAAGAGCTCTGTATGTGTCATTCTTTTCATACAGCCTGATCATTCTTAGAATCACAGAGTCACAGAGTGGTCTGGTTTGGAAGGGACCTTAAAATCTATTTCCAACTGCCCTCACCATGAGCAGGGTTACCTTTCACTAGATGAGGTTGCTCAAGAGCCCCATCCAACCTGGCCCCCCTGGCCACTTCCAGGGATGAGGTGACAGATATTGGTAACATTCTTGTGTTGCCAGCATCTACCCTTATTTGTTCCTACATTTGCATTTTCAATACCTTTCCCTCTTAAACTCTGCTCAGGGCAAGCATTAATTTGTGGCCAGTAGTGAGGAATGGGGTGCTCGCAGAGACCGAGGTACCCATGCGTTGCAGCAGCTTCTGCATCCCCAGCAGGGACATCCTGCTGCTTGGTGGGGCTTGTCCACTCTTTAACACTCCTTTCCCTGCAAATCAATAAAGTCAGCTTTGGTTTTTAAGAATATAAACTAAAATGTGCAATTTAATTGCCTTCATTTGGTTACTCAGACGTGAGATGTTATACGAGCGACCACACGTTGGTCTGGATACTGTCCTGTGTTACCTTTAATTTGAGAGCTGTTCTGTTCTACAAACTTTGTGTAGATTCCCTGTTTTGTTTAGCTTGGCACCTCTTTGTGGTTTGTTTAAAAATCAGTGATTAAAATGAATGGGTTTAGGCTTTTGGATTAGCAGGGAAAATACAAAGTCCTTGTTAAAGGCTGCCAAGAAAGAATTGATCATCTAAATATTATGATGATGAAAATGGATTTTATTTTCCCTTTGCACATGTGCATTCATACCAAAAAGTGATTTTACTTTAAAGTCTCACTTTACTCTTCCAGTGGTTCTTGCTTGCAGGAAATATTTTAACTGAATACCAGATTTGTGCAGTTCCCTGTTTGGAGAGATTTCAAGCATTTTGTTCTACTGTTATTTAGGGCTATGAAAATATTTTTGCTCTTAGGGATGTCACAGTGTATTACTTTTTTCTCTCAAAAATCTGGGAAGTGTCTTTAGTTTCTCCATGGATTATACGTGGTGAAAAATAACTGATGTCATAGCATCTTTATTAACAAGGTGCTGTGGTTTAGACCTCTTAAAATTCCCTCCATTGACCCAAGAGTTGCTCTTGAGCAAATTGCCTGTGACACGTAGAACGTTGTTTCTTATTTTCTTAGTGTTTTGGTTGCATAATATCCTTTTTTTGGTGCATTACACAATTTATTCTTGAATAGGAAGTGGAATATTTAGGCTTGCAGTTTTCTGGAATTTAAAAAAAATTAAAAGTGTGGCAGCAGATTCCCGTCCCTTTTCCTTGTCTCTCTCCAGGGCTTGCTGGTACCCCGTTCTCAGTGTGAGCTGAGCACCTTCACCGGAGTTTTTTTGTCTCAATAGCAGTGTCAGAGGTTTTAGAGTTTTCCTATACATGAATGGGGGTTTGTACAAACACCAGTGGTTGCAGTTTTATTTGGGAGCGTGGAAGTTCTCCAAGCAAAACTTGACGTGGTTTGTGGTTTGTGTTGGTAGTCACCGGTTCTGGCAGCCCGGAGGTTTCGTGAGAGCTGAAGCCCTTTTGGCTTCGCTCTGAGGAGGATCCCAAACCCAGGCTGTGCTTTCAGACCCCCGTGTGTGTGTCTGTGTCTAAATACAATGTGAAGCAAGGGCTGGGTACGGGAGGAAATAGTCGCCTATTTTCAGCAGCGTGGGCAGTTTAACGTCTTCGGTTATCTCGTAAACTTCAGCAGGTTGTGGTGGCTCTGCTTGTGCTGTGTGTTACTGGGTAAGGATTTCATAGACACACTTCTGGTCATTGTGGAGTTAACAGGAGAAGACAGACGGGCCGTAGATCTCTGGGTCCAAGCCCCATTTCCTTGCCCTGCTGTTGGCAGACCCTGGGAGCCCACCAGTGGAGATGGTAACGCTGGGTCTGATGGACAGGGTGGGGTGGCAGAGCCCTCTCTCCTGGCTCAGTGTGTGCTGCTCAGGTGCAAGCATGAAGCAAACCCAAAGGATGTTATAATTTGGTGCCCCTGGAAGGACGGGGGCATTGCACTTTTCCAGTCTTGAACCTGGAGAAGGTACTCCACCTTCCCTGCAATTTGCATCCTCTTTACCAGTTCTAAAATTACAAATACTGCCAGCTGCAGCTGTCTTGGATGATTACTGTTCCATGAGAGGTTGTTTTGGTTATTTTTAAAATATCTGAATGGGAATGAAAGTTTCTGGCCGTTTTTAAAGAAATCAAAAGTTTGGTTTCCAGGCTGAATGTGGACTTTTTGACTTGGGACGTGAGGATATTTGGTGTGTCACACCAAGGGAGGGTGGCAGGGAGAGACTTGCTGGAGTGTGCCTTTTTGTCCCCTCGTTTCATCTAAGATTAAAAGCCCCATTAAATGGGATAATTGTGTTGGTTCGAACTTCAGGCAGTGGGAAGAAGACACGGGAATGTTGGGGATGCCTCAGTACAGTCTGGCTGCTTTGGATGCAGTAGGGAAGCAGAGAATGGACAGCAAACTCAGCTGGTCCTGGTAAACAAGAGCAGAACAGTCTTGTTTAAAAGGGGAAAACGTGAAAACTGGGTGGGGACAGGATCCATTTCTGACTGAGATGTGCCTAAAGCTTTGTTTGAAAACCTGCTCTCCTGAGAGAAGGACCTATGCTGAGAGAAGACCTTCCAGACACAATTCTTCCAGCTGAAGGGGAGAAATCACTTTAATGAGATTTCAATCTCCAAAGCATCTTTTCAGTTTAGCTCAAAACATCACCCAAAGCCGCATGTATGAGTTGTAAGCATTAATGAATTGATGCTACTTTGAGTAATAACCTAATCAGAGCCTAGATCTTAATATTCTTTTTGGCTCCTCTTTATGAAACCAAATTATTTCAGTTGTTTACAGCTGGGTGTGCTTATTTTTTTTTATTTTTGTTCATGTCTTGGTACTCTGTCTTGCCCTCCTAGCAGTTTGTTTACGGGTATTAGCTCTTTTTCATGTCTGTTGGCAGAGATTTACCTTTCCATTTGAGGGCTGACAGCCAGCACACCTTTGAAGTCCTTGAAGAATTAGTTGCCTTGGGAATTTTTCGTGCTGTAACCTATTTATATTTTTTTTAAGTCAGGTTTTTATCATTAACTGAATTCACAACATTCATCTTTATAATGTCATTAATAAAGGTTTCTTAGCCATGCTTGTGGGCATTTAGGGCATTGTGCAATAGTTCAATAAAAACATTACCAAAAAAAAAAAAAAATAATCACAGCATATAAATAGAAAGAGGAGCAGTCTGTGAAGATCTGAACGTCAAAGCCTGAAGGTATTTAGGAACTAGAGCTTTATTCAAGCTCGCCTCTCAATGATTTAAAAACAAAAGAAACCAACCAACCCATTAAAGAAAAACAAACCCAAAGAAACCCCTCACCAAACCACAAAAAACTCCCAATCCCAAATGCAAAACCAAAAAAATAATGAAAATACTCTGCTAAGAGCAAAATTCCAGGAGGCCGTGCTTTAAAGAAAAAGGGCAGAAAATTGGGGGAACTTTGTTTTCACGAATTCAACACTGATTATACCAAAGGCTCAATTTGGATCAATTTAAGCATGGAATTAAGTTGGCCACCCACTTGTGGGGTACCTATTATTGAGGATGGACATTGTGGTTAGATACGAGTATGAAAACACACAGGCAGTGGGAACTAAATAGTCAAAACCATATCAATCAGAACTTAAAGCTATTGCTTTTTTGTTGCTTAATAATCAGTCCCAGTCCACTAAACCTCTGCAGTCTCCAGATCTTTAAACCTGGAGGATGTTGTGTTATGCCCATTCCACTCTTCAAGCTGCTTTCTGCTGAGACCCTGAACTATTTTATGCAGCCAAAAATATGTGTATTAGAGAGAAGAGGAAAATGCCTCCAGAGAAATTATCAGTTTCACCTCTGTCTTTCTACAGTGGCTGGTGATGGCTGAAAATTGCCATGTGGTGGTTGAGAAATGAGCATCTGCTCCTATTGGGTTTGTAACATTGGTGGCTTTGTGGCAAGTTAGGCTTCCACCTAGTGCCTGGATTCAAATCTAAGGTAAAATTTTACACAGTGGTGGTTGCCTGTAGGAAAGATACTTTCACCTCTCAGCTCCCACGTGTGTGGCTCAGTAATCCCAAAAAGCAATTAGCTAGGTGAGCATTAAGTACACGTGCCCACTTTGGTCTCGTTTTCCCCCCTGTTATACTTTTTCTCAGTGATAGAAGAAATTTTCAATATACCAGTACTTTTACTACAGCCTTCACATTTTATGCTGTCACCTGATGGCAAAGACCAGCTGAAAGGATTTTTTTTTTGGTCAACATTCATCAATGAATTCAGCTGAATAGTACTTGGACTTGTTTATTTGCTTTTAAAAGGTATGCTTTCCATTTAAATGGGCAGAGGCTCAAGAGCTGTTGCAAAACTGTGTTACACAATGCAGGAATTCCTAATGCATAAGAGATAGGCAGGCGTGGCAAGCTGCTGTGAGCTTTTTGGGTCAGTATGCCATCAATCAGTATTTATTATCTAACTTTTTCAAAGTATGAAATGTTGACCTTTTTTTTCACTCTGCAGTTTAGTTTTGGGACTTCATGAGGAGGTGGATTACGCACAAAATGCTCTTGTCTCTGAAATCCTGGCATTTGTAGCCTCCAACTCCAAGTGAAGGCAGCTCTGAGGTGAAGTATTTGTAGTCTCACCATGCACAGCCTGGGCAACCTTTCTCTTCTTGAATAGCTAAATGCTAAAAATATTTAAGGCATTAAAAAAAAAAAAAAAAAAAAAAAAAAGCTGTGTATTTCCTGTGCAGTTCCCTCATCCGTGGAGCTCTCTTTTTTCCCAAGGGCAGGATGTGACCTCTGGATGTCTACAGCATTGCAGCTGAGATGAAACCACTTTATAAGCAGTGATCAAAAAGCATATTGATGGGTACAGTAGTGCCCTGTGGTGTTCTATCCCCCAATCATGTTAATCCTATCTGATAATCTGTCAAAGCACCTATTTGATGCCAGTGAATAGTTTCAAACTGCAGTTCTCATTCCAGCAGTTTTCCAAAACTCTCCCATTGTCGCTGTCAGCTTTATAGCCATGGCAGGGCTTGTTCGATACCAAATATTTTTAATAGAGAATATGAATCCTTTGCTAAATTAATGTTTGTTAGTCAGCAAGCCCTTATGCCTCTCTGGAGTAAAGTCCAAGGGCAGCTTATGTGTAAATCAGAGAAAGCACTGAATACTCTTGAGGGAAACAGTAGGTGAGAGCACAAGTTTCCTGATCGCTGTTCCTGCTTCATAAAGCAGATAAACATCTCCAGGCAGTGATGCCAAACTGCACCGTGGATTATGTGGTTACTGCTCATCACTGACTGCGTTTAAAGGTCCCTGAGATGCTTCACAGGGTATAAATAGGAAAAAAACTGTTCTGGAGAGACCAGTGTGTTCTAGCTGACATTGGAAAGTCACCTGAAACATCCCTGAATCAAATCAGTGTCTGGTTAGTGTTCAAAGCAGTGAGGTTTCATTCCTAAATATTTCTTGCCTCCAGTATATATTTAAAAATTTGCGATCTGTTTTTTCCAACAGTGAAGGGCACTCAGGGTTTTGATATTGGGATGGTTTTTAGGATAGTCCTGTGTCTCCTGCAATTCTGCAAATAAATTGTCCTGTTACACCATCAGAGGCACTTACAGCATCCACAAGCTGCTTATTACTTAATCTCTGGATGGATTTAGAAGCCAAATGACAAGGATGGATTGGAGCAGCACAACACATTAATACTCATCTGCAAGTCAGTTACAGGTTGGGCTTGTGCCTGTATAACATGAGATGGACGCATCAGATAAAAGCAGTGAAAACAAAGGGTGTTTCTTGCCTCTAAAGAAATACAAAACAACTCTTTAGGGTGTTCCTCATTGCTTAGTTGCTCCCAATTTTAAAAAATGAAAGTTTTGCCCCCAGACTACTGGGTAAAAATTGTGTGTTCTTCCCAGAGATTTTTAGATGTCTGATGGTGCAGACAGGTTTTCTGTTGTCCACAATGGGATTTTGGTATCCAGTTGCTTTTGAAAATCCCGCTGACTCCTCTTTTGAACACTCAGTGACCATGAGCTTTTGTTGCAGCCTTGCCCAGGAATGCAGAGCTTTTTGGTTCCATTGTCCTCCTCTGTTGTCATATCTATTTTATAGCCCTGGGGGTGGCTCAGTAACCCCGAAATCCCCCTCCTCTGTGGAGCTGATGGACCTCGGATGGTATCAGTGGAAAGGGTGCCTTTAGAAGGGTTGTGTGGAGCATATGTAAGGTGCATCCATGTGCAGGTGCCAGGCTGAGGCTGGTGGTCCGGGCTGTGTGGGGACGGTGGTGGGAAAGGAAGCCCAAACCTTGTACCCTGGTTAAACTTTCCCAGCAGCTGCTGAGGGCTTGCACTGGGCTCAGGACCTCGGTGTCCTCAGCATTTTACAAATGCAGCAGCATGAAACTTCAAAAACCTCCAAGAAGGCGTATTTTGGCAGAGGAACAGAGCTCGTTTGTTTAATCTGAGAAGACCATACAAGTTAAATAGACCATCCAGAAAAGGGGCGAGAGCAGCAGTGGAGGCATCCGAGTACAAAATCCCTTTGACAAAGGAAAAGAGGGAAGCGCAGACCTGGACTAAACCCTGTGCTCCTCCAGTGCCTCGTCCCAGGGCACCCCGGGGGATGGACTGAGCTCTGTGACTGTGGCCACGGTTCTGCTGCCCCATGGCCCAGTGATCCACACAAGGAGCTTTCGTGGATCCTTTGTCCTCAGGATAAAAAACGCTGCCTCTGTGCAAAGAAGCAGCCAGGAAATCTGGGTCCCAGGGTCATGCTGCAGATGACTTCTAAGGAAGGGAAAGATACCCAGTCGGAGCTTTTTTTAATTCAGGTGTTTTGCAATGACCCTCCTCCAGTCACTTGAAGAACTCATGACATGTTTTCCGTTTCTATTTCAGGCCAAGAACACCCTAACAGCCTGAGGCACAAATACAATTTCATTGCAGACGTGGTGGAGAAGATAGCTCCTGCTGTGGTTCACATTGAATTATTTCGCAAGTAAACAAGATGCCCAGTTTTGATTTTTTTTTTTTATTTTTATTTTTTTCCTGTATGCTTGAAAACAGCTGCCAGCGTGCCAGAAATGTTGATTGATGCTATGCAATAACAAAAAGGTTTTGAGACAACAAATATTTGTCATGCTTAAGAATTAAAGATAATTTAAGAGTCCTGGCAAAAACAACATAGTTAAATAATGCATGTGCTGTACCTTCTTAATAAGACTAAGCAGCAGTCGATATCCTAAAACATTAAAACCCAACCAAACTCCTTTTGGCTGCTTGGTATTTGGAGTGATCTTTCAGCTTTTTGCAGTGGTAAATATTTGATTTCCTGTGTCTTTTAGACTTCCTTATTCAAAGAGGGAGATCCCCGTTGCCAGTGGTTCAGGGTTCATCGTCTCAGAGGATGGACTGATCGTGACAAACGCCCACGTCGTCACCAACAAAAACCGAGTGAAGGTGGAGCTGAAGAACGGGGAAACATACGAAGCTAAAATTAAAGATGTTGATGAAAAATCAGACATTGCACTAATCAAAATAGATTCTCAGGTGAGTTGTTAAAACAAGACGTGTTTTATTCCTCTAATTTAGCGTCATCCTTTCCCAAAGCTGTTGCTGATTTTTTGTGTTTGAAGGAAAAACAAGTGGTTTACTGGGCTGGGTTATATAGAGAATATTTGAGCTAGGTGGATACACATTGTTAAAAGCTGAGTTTGTGGGTGGTAGTGGCTAATTTTGTCACCTCTCAGTGTAGTGCAAGAAATCCATGGTGCTTTTGTATGAATCCTCAAAATAAAAACAGCAATACAGTTTGCTGGCTGGTTTGCATACACATTATCTGATAAAACTCTCCCTCAGAGCAGAAACGGCGGGTGTTCCCTCGTGCTTGGTAGAGAGACGTTTTAGTCTGTCTTGAGTGCCTCTAATGAAGTCACAAATTGCTTTTAGAGGATGCATTTTCCCTCTGAAAGGCTGCACCACACAGATACAGATACTAAAATGGGAAATGCCTTAGGAAGCAACTCGGAACGTGGAAATTAGAGCCAGGTCGGAAAGATGCTCTTACACTGCAAATGGTTTTCTGAACAAATGGGAATGCAACTTCCCACCCATAGCCCTCCTCCATATCCAGTGTATGTCTGTCAGCGTTATTCTGCCTCTTGCAGCAGCTGGAGAGCTGTCAGGAGGCTCTGCACACGTAGGGCAAGCGGGATATTGTGTCGAAATCCTGCGTAACGTAGATGCAATGAGGGGCACGTGATTGCTTGGGGTGCTTGCTCACGTTGGTTTCCCTCCTTTGGCCTGTCAGCTAACGACCTCCAAATTTAACGGGCAAGAACGTTTCATTTGAAACACATGACTCAAAAATGTGTAGGTCTTGCAGTGTTTTTAGTTCAGACCTATTCCCCAGTGAGGCCAAAAGTGTTTGTGCCAGAGTTCATGACTAAATCAGACATCTACTGCAGAACCCTTGGATGACCCGAGATATGAAGCAGCCCCTGCTGCTCCCTTGCCACCTTTATCATTTAAAAGCTGTTTCTTATTTAAAGTCTTCTTAACAACAAACAGGAAAACTTAACAATCGCAATGAAACTTTTTGCCATGTTGATTTTTCCTCTGTTTTCCTGAGGTAACCTGTTCACACCAATCACTTATTTTCTCATTTTTATCTTAAAACAAGCAAAAGCAGGAACAAAGAAAAGGGAAAAATCCCAGTAATAATCAGTTGTCTGTGAGCAAAATGGTTGGCTTTAATGAGCTTTTGGGAAGCATCTCCGAGCCTGGAGGCTGAGCTCTTGCAGGATTCAATGAGCAGGCCCAGCTGGGTAGCAGGAGATCAAATTTCGCATCTCTGCTCTAAATCAGGTAGAATATGGATTAAACTCGGGGCTGACATACCCTTGGCAAGTGTTCTATCAGTTGTACAACCCAGCAACTTGTGTGTTGTTCCCCCCTGGCCTCTCCCATTGCAGCTCAGGATAATTTTGGGAGGACTTGGGAAAAATTTGCATTGCTTTGTATTTTAAATGGGATGGGAGACTCAGATTTCCAGCTGGCTCTAGTGATGTGGCACTAGGAAATCCCATTCCAAGGTGAGGCCTGAGGCACCTCTGTTTGCAGGACAGATGTGAATTAGACAGAATTAGAAACACAATTTCACGTGTTCACAAGAAAGTCAAAATGGAAAAGCAGTCAGCTGAGGAATTGATTCTCAGACTGAGCTTTCACGGAACATTTTTATATACCCATCCAAGTTCAGTGTTGGAGCTTTCCTTTTTGTACTGAAATGCCCTGCAGTCATTCAGATTCATGAAGGGCTTTTTAAAATCACAAAGGTAATAATTTGTTGAAGCTGAAATGTATTTGATGGCTAAAGAAGTCAATAGGACGGTACAAACGACCCTTTAAAAATCTGGATATGACATGAAAACCATCCCCAAGAATTCTTCTAAAGCAAGAGGCAAAGTTCTTAATTTTGAATAAATTATTTGAAGGTGACATCAAAGCTGCAGAAGATTTTTTTCCCCCCCCCTTCTGTTTCTGTGTGGCATGTTAAGGCAGGATCTGAAGGATGAGGAATGTCTCTGTGGTTAGGAACAGAGCTGGGCTTGAAGAGTGGGATTAGGCTGTCAGCTGGTATTCCTAAAGCTGTTCAGATTTTGCAGCAGCCTGAATGCTGGTTTTGTTTAAGGTGTGAGCATCTGGCCAAAGACATTACTAGAGCTAATTTGGCTTCGCTGAGTGCAAGACGAAATAAAAGAGGATGGTAAAATCTGGGCACCAGGAAGAATGAACCGCTTCCTTGATTAGATTCTTCTTCGTGGAAAAACATATTGCAGCCAATGAGGAACAGAAACCTTGGAGTAGTTGTTCTAAGCCTGAAATGTGCTTGTTTTTACAGTCTGTAAAAGAGAGCAACTGTGTTTCTCGTGTCTGCAGTGACACAGAGCAGTTTGTTGAAGTGTTGAAAGTGGAAGTAAGGTTGTAGTCACTGTGGTCGACATGAATCCAATCTACCCTTCCAAAAGCACCGGGGAGACATCAAAGTAAAACAGTGCAGTTGCAGACAATTTGGATATGAACATGCAAAATTTATAAAACTTTTCCTAGAAAAATTTGGATTTTGGCAGCACAGGCAGAGACTGGTGAAATAAATAATGTGTCCTGCGTGGCACGTGTGATGCTGCAGTGAGTGTGAAGCCCATCAAAACTATTGCATAACACTCCAAAGCAAACAGATGCTTTGGAGCTGGCACAGCTGGATTGTGGAATTCATCTCACAATAAGTAACTACCTCGTTAAATCAGAATGTGTGATACAGCTGCTGAAAACTAAACACCAGGAGGAAGGGAAAACAATTTAGGGTAGTTTAGTGAACAACATCAGGGTTAATGAGGGGCAGAATTATAAAAGAGCCCCGTGCCCCCACCCAAATGGAAGGTGGAAACCAGAAGCAGTGGAAGGTGGAGGCGACTTTTGCCTGGAAAACCTTTTCACCCCTGGAAATTGGACTCTGCCTGCAAAAATGATTTCTGTGGATGTGCCAATGGTTTGGCAGCGAGTACTGAAGGGAGGGGCATGGCAAATGTCTTCATTTTGAGGTGCTTCTTCTTCCTCCTACGTGCTTAAAAACCAGCCATAAGGCACTTGTCACCAACTCTGAAATCACACCCATGTCACGGAAAACATGCCAGGCCCTGAAGGTTTTTGTCCCTCAGAGTGGCCAATTGCTGCTTCTTTATCCCTGCCAGGATTTGGCATCTCACTGATACAGCAGCAGCGAGTTTGTGACCCATGTCTAATCTGTGGTGGCATTTCAGCCCTCCATCTTAAGGTTTTCCCTGCATCTTAATAATAAGCACTTACTCTGACACTTTTAAACCAACAAGACCTTCTGCCCCCCTTCTTCCTTCGGTGGTTTCGGGGGTAACGAGTGTCTGTATCTTTGTGATCAGAGGGGATTTGCTTTTTTCCCCTCTGTGTGCAAACTGGAGGGAGCAGGGAAGCAAACTTTCCTGTTTATCTATCAATCTTTTAATAGCCCACATTTTGGAAAAAAAAAAAAAAACAAACGAGTACTTGGACACCAGATGTAGGTGGCTTTTCTGAAACGGTGTTTTACTTTGAAATCTGTCGCTGGGTATTACGTGGCTTTCTCTGGAGAGCCTGAAGAAGCCCACATATTGCTTCCAGAAGACCCACAGAAACGGAATAGCTTGTAAAAAGCTTGGATGTTAACTCCTGTTTATTCATCAGTTTAAGCAGCAGTGGTTTCCTGCCATCTTCAGCTTCTGGTAACCCTTGCTGTGGGGGGCAATGCACTGGTCCAGCTCCCCACGCAGCAAAATGCTCCCACAACTCCAGGGTGGGTCTGCCAGCACCAGCATGTTTTATTTGTTTAGATAGTTTTTAATTTTTCCTTTATTTTTTTTAAAAAAACTTGTAGTTTTATTTTATTTTTTAAGCAAGAGCAACAATCTCTTGCCAGGCAATTGAAAACCTGGTGACATATCAAAACAATACTTCATCCCTTTTTTTTTTTTTTTTTTCCCCCTGCAAGCTTCCCATGCTCCATATTTAGATAAGAGGACTCAGTTTTGCTTTTCTAACTATAGATGAAATATTTTTGGAGGCTTGTAATGCACTCAGCTTGGGTTTTTCATTTTCTTTGGCGTTTTGTCAAGCAGTTTCTAGATTGTAGATGATACTGTACATTTTTATATGCTCATGGCCTGTGTTTTCATTTTGCCATAACATATTCTGAAAGGTAAATAGTTTCATTAATCAGAACAGAAATGCAATTCCCAGGAAAACTGCATGTTTTTTCAGAGTTACTTGCAGCTGAATTAGCGTACCAAACCAGCATCTGTTCCTTTCCCACCTAAAAATAAAAAGCATGAAGGAAATCTGTTGCTATTTAACACGAATTGAACTCAGAGCATTTGTCTCCTCTTCATCTGTTTATTGAACTGCAAACTGCTTCCTGCAAATTCCTGATCTTCCATCCACAAACGAAGGGGATTACGGAACAGAGGAGGGATTTACTTGCTTTCTGTGCCAGCATAGAGACAGATTCGCTTATTTCATGGATGAAAAAGCTCAAACCAAAATGCCTGGTGGTTGTGGTCGTCTGTCTCTTGGTTTACATTTCTCTGTGGCAGTGGCCGTGTGCCCTGGGGTGGTTTTGTGCTGCCTCTTTTAGTTTCAGAGCTGCCTTTTCCAGGCTCCACTTACTGTAGCAGACTCGGGCTATGATGTACATCAGGTGAGCATCTGTACTCAGCACTGCTGGGGCATCTCGAATCCTGGGGTCAGTTTTGGGCTCCCTATGACAAGGAAGATGTTGAGGGGCTGGAGTGTGTCCGGAGAAGGGAACGGAGCTGGGGAAGGGTCTGGAGCACAGGTCTGATGAGGAGCAGCTGGAGGGTTTCAGCCTGGAGGAAAGGAGACCCAAGAGGGACCTTCTTGCTCCCTGAGAGGAGGGTGTAGCCAGTGGGAGTCAGGCTCTTCTCCGGGGTAACAGCTGCAGGACAAGAGGAAACAGCCTCAAGTCGTGCCAGGGCATGTCTAGATTGAACATTAGGAAAAATTCTTCATGGAAAGGGTTGTCCATCCCTGGCACAGCTGCCCAGGGCAGTGGTGGAGTTCCCATCCCTGGAGGGCTTTAAAAGCCGTGTGGATGTGACACTTGGATGCATGAGTGAGAGGTGGCCTTGGCAGTGCTGGGGGAATGGTTGGACTCGATCTCAGAGATCTTTTCCAACCTGAATGAATGATTCTCTGGCTCTGTGATTCTCTCTGGCTCCTGGCTGCTGCTGCTTGTCCTGTTCCCTCATGCCACAATAGCTTCATCTTACTGTTGCATGGAGCAGTTTCCTGTGGTGGTGTGCAGCTCTCCATTCCGTGGGAGTTGTGTTTATCCAGGGTTGGAGTCAAATCCATATATAAAAACATCTGAAGCCCTTTGGGATGAGAAAGTCTTAAAATATTAACACTAATTAATAGCTCCTTCTCTGGCTGGGTGTAAACAGTGAGTCATGTGCCACTTAGGGTTTTGCATGTTTGGTCCTATTTCTGTGTGCCTGCAGAATGGCTTCTTGCAGATTTGTTTTATGGAGCAAACACCGATCCCAGCAGAGCCCTGGGGGCTTCAGCAAGCGAAAAACAGAGGGGTTGTAAAGACCTTACATGTTGCCCAAGGTCTTGCAGTGAGTCACTGGGAGAGCTGGGCTCAGGTGCTGGGTGTTCCTGGCTCCCTGTTGCTTGTGCTGCAAGGCACGCTTGTTTGCCCTCGGTTTTAATTGACTGCTGTGGCAAATCTATGGCTAACCAGGAGAATCACGAGATGCAGGGAATTATGTCACCCCTACGACCATCAGATGTTATGTAAAGATTGAAGAGTGCCTATTTATTAAGTATGATTATTAAGGGCTCTAGATTCAAGCACTGAAACTTGGTTTACAAGGTTTCCTTAAATTCCTAGGGATGAGCTTGCCAGTGGAAGGGTGTGAGGGCACAGGCAGGGTCTTCTGCTATGACCGTGGTGACAACACTGCCATCAGTGCTTGCCTGGCATTTCCAGTGCTCCTCCTGGGGACTGCAGGAGGATGCTTTTCCCATTCCATCACTTGATGCCCAGGGATGTTGATAGGTTTTATCCTGATTTCACTTCAAAACCATGTCTACAATTTAAATAAATACTTTGTTTGTTTGTTGTTTTTTTTTAGTAATATAAAATCTAATTCTGAAAGTGACAACATTATTTTAAGCTACTTTAGAGAGAAACCCCCACATTTAAGGCCACTACAATGCATATATTCGTATAAAACAATTCTTCATGGCATTTTCTTGTAGAGGCACTAATGAGTGTGTTCATGCCATGCTCTTAGTGTGCTCTGCACCACACCGTGGAATCACAAGGAATACAGGACATATTTTCCAAAGCTGTGTTTCATAATATGTGCAGAACAAGGCAATTTTTGCAATTGATTTATGTTTCTAGCAAAGGAAACGTTAGCCAGACTTTCCAGAAGGCATTTGAATCACACGGATGACCTGCAGCCAATCCATACAGTGGCAGAGTTTGAACTGAAGCCTAGCTAGTATAGGCTTGAAAACTCAGCACAATCAGAAGTAATTGTATTAGTCAGAGATTGTTCCTGTATTTTCTTTCTGCTGCCAAATGCGATTTTGGCTTTGTGACTGTTGCTATAACTCAGGAATATTGTATAAACCTTTGTACACAACCAGTCTGGTTTTTTTTTCTGTTAATGACAAATAAAAAAGTATTCTGTTTTCTTTTGCTTGCCTATGTTTCATTTGCTGATAAATGTCCTCTTTCTCCAAAGTATCCTTTTTCAGTGCACTGAGATACAAACAAAAGCCACTTTTTGTCTTGTGGGGTTTTTTAATATATATTTTTTTTAATAAGGAAAAGCAGTGCCAAAAAAAAAAAAGATGCTCTTCTTGACCAATGACATCTTGAAAACAAGTGCTACGTAAGCTCAAGAGCATCTGGCAAGAGAGGGAAGAGCCAGGGTGCTCCCTGTGTCCAAACAATACCCATATGGGGCTGTTTGTGCTGCATATGCTGCGTGCTTCCCAGCACAGCTAATCGGACTGGAGAGATCCCTTGGAGTCAGGGCTGGGAGTAGGGATTGCTCCTCAGCGTTGCCTTGGGGTGTTGCTGCTTGTCCGCCTGGGGAAACTGGGTAGACCCCCTGAATCCTTCCCAGAATTAACCCACAGCCATGGTTGTGTTCATTTATGGCACTGATAGGGACTGTTGTGTTATAATTAATATTTAATAGGGCAGTGCTGGTCGCAAACAACTTTCCTCTGAAAGATAATTAGAAGTGGAAATGTTTTTCTGCTTTCTGTGTTGCCTGTTCTGTTGCTCTTCCAACTGATTCTGTTTAACAAGCAGTTGGTTTAATTAATTTCTTGCTGTCTGGAGACTGAAAGATAAGTTTCCATAGAGCATCTTACCCCGCCTGGGTTTTGGCAGTGAGTTTTATTGAAACAATCTTCTCATCTGAGTAAAATTTCACTGGTGGAATTGTAAGAAAGCTGGATAAAGGATACACAAGGCCAATCTTGTTAAACATTAAAACCGTAGCTTCTGTATTTGTAGCAGTATATAGTGATAATTAGTGCCATTTTTTTTTTTTGCTGTCTACATTTTCTGTCTCCTAGGGTATTTGAACTGAAAGTGTAGGTGAAAAACACAAAGTGATGGGAATTCAGGTTAGTTTAAATTAGTGGACTGTTGTCCCTAAGGATGAGTTCTTAATACAAGCTTTCAAACTTATGGTAACAAAGACCCTTAAAGACCCGGCTCTGGATTTCTCTGATTTAAACATGTAATATTTTCCCTTTTGAGCCAAAATTTAGAATTTTGCAGTGGGTCAAGCTGGAGGAAAGTTGGGTTAAAGTCAACCTTTGCCAACCAAAAGATGAAGCCCATCAGACTTTTGTTTTGATTTTTGGGTGCAGTAACCTAATCCTCCAAATCCTTAAGCCAAAATGTGTATTTGTACATGTCCAGACTGATTGATGCTAGTAGAAATAATCCAGTGAGATGATTAAATACATAGTTCGAACATCTGAGGAGAGTCAGGATCATTTGCACAACAGATAAAAAGATTTTAAAATGTATCACATCCCTGAAAGGGTAAAGATTGACTTAAAAGTGTGAAGAAAGGGAGGAACGGTGTCCTATGTGTACTGTACAGACAGGTGATAAATCAAGGCACAGTATTTATTTGAAATATGATCTGTTTCAGAACACTTTTGATCCATTGGCAAGAGTGCGTGGATCCAAATTTTCCTCTTGATTTTTTTTAATTACTGTAAAATGCAGCGATGCAGGATTTTAACAATGTGTTAATGGGAATATCTTCAGCATGATGTTTGATATGTTTAGAGATAAGATCTTGAAAGGAAAGTATAATGGTACCCCCTACTATCGTAAGAGAAAAATCAGAGTCTTTAAACCCTAACATCTTCAGAGGAAGGCATCAGTGTTTGTAGGAGGCAATATAATTATTTAGAAGAGATACTCCATTAAAAGAAAAGTAAGGTGAAATATTAACTGGTGTCTTGTAAGACTATGAAATGCTTTTAACTGTACATATGCATGTTTGATACTCTTTGGCTGTTGCTTTCATGACTCTTTAGTGTTCGCTCTCAAACAATATCATATTTTCACTTCAGCAGCTGTTGACGAATTATTTCAAGAAGTGTTGGGAACAACTCATTCCTGGTACCATCAGATGTTTGCTTTGTAGAGCAGAGCATAAGTACTCCTTTGGTCTTTTAATTGTTTTTGATTTAATGGGTACCTGTTGTGGAAAAAGTTCTCTCCAGTGTAAAGAGCCCACTCTTCAGTGCAGCTCACTGGGATGTTTCTGTACCAGCCCACACAAAACACTCGAAGTAAACAGAACAAGCAAAATCCCTGAGGGACAAAGGCCTCTCTCTTTTCCTCTACTCTGTGAATGCATTCATGTTTCCGTAGCATTTGCCAGTGTAGTAGTGTCCTAACATTTGAATTTTCCTCCTTTTTTTTTTTTTCCTTTCTTTTCCTTTTGTATTCTATTTTCAATTGTAGGGTAAATTGCCAGTCCTCCTGCTCGGTCAGTCTGCAGACTTGAGGCCGGGAGAGTTTGTGGTGGCGATTGGAAGTCCATTTTCCCTCCAAAACACGGTGACCACGGGCATTGTCAGCACCACCCAGCGCGGGGGGAAGGAGCTGGGGCTCCGCAACTCCGACATGGACTACATCCAGACAGATGCCATCATCAACGTACGTCCCCTCCCAGCCTCGGCCCCTTCGGCTCTTACACTGCCTGAGTAGCTGCTTTGAAAATTTCTCCTGTCCTTAGAGCGAGCTTTGCTTTTATCCTCGTGAATTCGGACATCTGCGCTGCAGCAGCGCTTGGTTGTTGTTTAGAAATCCCCCAAGGAACCTCACCAAGTACAATATCTGCCTTCACTTCAGAACTCTTGCAGATTACAAGGGAGGAGGCAATATTCTCTGGCAAATAAATCTGTCTTTTCGAAATCCCTCTTGTTTGCTGATAAAGAAGCCAAGCTTAGTTTAAGGATTCAAGTTTGTTTCTGGATTAAGGCAAAACAATAGTTTTAGTGCTTCAAATCTTGGCCTTGTAAGAAATCTTCACTAACAGCTCCCAGAGCTATCCTAAAATCTTCCAAGTCACTAGTGTGGCACTATTAAAACAAAAGGAAAACCTAACCTTGGCTTTCCTAACTTTGTCTGGCAAGAGAAGAAACTGAACATTTGCAAAGCTCAGCTGAAATGGGTGATGTTAAGTGTAGTTAATGGTCTTGGCTGTTGGGACTGTCCTATTGCACGTATTTAACGGGCAATGGAAACAGCACTACAGAAATATTTCAGGAATTTCTTCTGTGTTTTGCTTGCCACAAATTAAGAGCTAAACATTAAAACATGTTCTTGGCTTCTGTTTATTTGCAGTATGGGAACTCCGGAGGACCCTTAGTAAATCTGGTAAGACTTTCTCCAAGTTTACTTAGTGTCAAGCTTATTGCTTTCTAGTTTAAAACCAAAACAAAATACCCCACCCAAGCCAACCAACAAACAACCCCCCACCAGATATGAGGCAAAGCTTTCGATATCTGGCTGACTACACCAAATTCACAGGGTTCTTACTAATCACTTGCCTGTGTTTATGTTGGCAAAAGGATTTCAATATTTAAGATACTTACAGTTTGCATGGTTTCAAGCAAGTGTAATGTTTTTTTTGCTCATACCTTGCAAAAAGCACATTTTAAAGTGGGGCATTTGCACTCTCTGTCTGCCACGCAGCTGGCAATTCTTTTTTTATGCACACTCAAACTCGGCCTAATGGTTCTCAAACGTGTCTTCCCCTTTATTTTGAATCACACCAGGGAGGTTGGAAAATTTTATCAGGATATCAGGCTTTATTTGCTGATATTGTAGAACGCAGTCAGATCTGCCCTTGCAGCAGCTGTGGGTGAGCCAAAGGGAGAACAACTGAAGCAGGTTGCAAACCCAGCTGCTGTGTGAGAGCTCTCAGGTCTCCTGCAGGTACCTGGGGTTGAGCAGGGGACAGACAGGGATCCTCAGGGGACAGACAGTGCTCCTCAGGAGGCACAGCACAAATTGGAAGTCAGAGCTACTCAGAGTTTCTGTTTTGGAGGAGATCTGGCAAATTTCCCCCCCTCCCCCCCCCCCAACTTGCAGTACAGTTTCAGTCCCAGTAAACTCCATTTAAAACAGTTGTAGTTGGACAGTTTTTGTCTGGGATGGATCAGGGAAGGAAATTGCTGAGATTTCACGAGTGTTCGAATCATCAAGTGACAATGGAGTTTCATCTGAAACTCTTGGAGTTACGTTGCCAGGGAAAGCTTTTGATTCTGGTGCACTGTCATTTTGCTTTATGCTGTTACGAAATATTGTCTCAGAAGGAGTCAGTGCCACGCTCTATGAGGTGTCTGCTGAAATAAGCAGACCCAGACTGGCTGCAGGGTATGCTGCTCATTTGGAGCAAGCAGAAAAGCTGCCCGCTTCTTACTTCTATTCTGCTAGCGGCAAGATGACACATCAGTTTCCAAAATTCTTGAATCATGTTTTATCAGTAGACGAAAAAGATTCGACTTAGAGGAAGCATTTAGCAAATTGAAAACCAGCCACGGAGTGTGTTGTGTAAATTTGTCCTTGTGATTACTTGGAAGAAGTGATCCATTTCTCTTTGAGATGTTTCACGTTTGCTAATAGTGATTTCTTATTTCTCTAGGATGGTGAAGTCATTGGAATTAACACATTGAAAGTGACAGCGGGCATCTCTTTTGCTATCCCATCAGATAAAATTAAGAAGTTCCTAACTGAGTCCCATGACAGACAAGCTAAAGGTACTGCACTTCACTGCTTTGAAAGAGGAAAACATGGAAATAACCTGGTCTAGAGGGTGGCATCACTTCCTACGGCAGCGGGTTGAAACTAGGTGACCTTCGAGGTCCCTTCCAACCCAAACCATTCTGTGATTCTCTGAAAACAGTAATGAACCAGAAAGTCAACAGCCTTTGAGGCTCTTTTGGTAAGAGCAGTTTACCAAGGCCCCTTTTTCCTTTTTGCAGGAAAAGCTATAACCAAAAAGAAATACATTGGCATACGAATGATGTCTCTAACTCCCAGGTAAGTAAAAGGGGTGTTTCCTCACCTTCCCGAAGCGTGGTCTCTGCATGCATTTGGATCAAGCTCATGATCTGCACACACGACGGGGAGGTTTGGGCCAGCACCACGTGCCTCTGTGCGTGCTGGTGACAACTCACAGCCAATTCTTGCCACCTTCTTCTCCTCTGCATCTGCTACATGGTTGAACTGTCCTCTAGGCTCTTGAATGAGCTAGTTCTTAAGCAACTCTTGGCTTTTTCTTCTCCTTAATGCTTCAGAAGAGAATAGCTAGTGACTGTGAATTCGTCCCTGTTGTATGTTTTCAAGAACTGCAGCAGCTACGCGCATTTTGCCATTCCTATAAAATTATTTCCATTAAACAATTCACTTAATGTCAAATGAAGCTTTTGTGTGGACTTACTTATTCATGCTCAAACTGTAAAGGACTCATGAGCAGGTGATACCACGTCCTGTAAAAACAAACAGAAGTTTTCCCTTGTGCAGGATCCACAGGTAGAACAAAGCATTGAAACACGAAGGGCTGGGGGTTTTTTAGGTGTTCAGGATTGAGGAAGGGAATTCTGCCCCTCTACTCCACTCTGGTGAGACCCCACCCGGAGTTCTGCATCCAGCTCTGGGGTCCCCAGCACAGGAAGGACACAGACCTGTTGGAATGAGTCCAGAGAATGCCACAGAGATGATTAGAGGGATGGAGCACCTCTGCTGTGAGGAAAGGCTGAGAGGATTGGGATTGTTCAGCCTGGAGAAGAGAAGGCTTTGGGGTGATTGAAGCCTTCCAGGGCCTGAAGGGAGCCTGCCAGAAAGAGAGAAAGAGACTTTTTAGAAGAGCGTATAGTGAGAGGACGAGAGGGAATAAGTTCAAACTGAAAGACAGCAGGGTTAGATTAAATATTAGTAAAAAACTCTTCCCTGTGAGGGTGGGCAGGCCCTGGCACAGGTTGGGCAGAGAAGCTGTGGCTGCCCCATCCCTGGGAGTGTCCAAGGGCAGGTTGGAGGGGGCTTGGAGCAACCTGGGCTGGTGGGAGGTGTCCCTGCCCATGGCAAGGGAGTTGGAATAATGAGCTTTAAGGTCCCTTCCCACCCAGACCATTCTGTGTTCCTGCAATCTGCTACTTCTGAAATAATGAACGAGTTTTGAAATGTTTCAACTCTGATCCTCTATATTGAAGTGACTGCTATTATCAGAAATAGGCATTAAAAAGCTGTGTGTATGCAAAAAGTGTAATAATTCTTGAAATATACATCTAAGGGTTAAAATAAATGGTGAAGTGACTCATCAACAAGCGTAAAGCACCTCAGCTAATAGATACTGACTTCAGTAAAAATGCCTGATTTTTTTTCCCATCATGACAAAATACTTTTGTTGCTGTTTCTTCATTTTCCAGCAAAGCTAGAGAGCTGAAGGATCGCCATAAAGACTTCCCTGATGTTGTCTCTGGGGCCTATGTTATTGAAGTAATTCCAGAAACGCCAGCTGAAGCGTAGGTTGAAGTACTTTTTTCTCAAAACCACTGCCACTGATTTAAGGGGGTAACGATGGAGACTGCTCCCTGCTTGACTGGCTTTTTTCATTATGCTAAATTAACAAAGTTATGACCATCTGATAGCTATTAGGTTGTCTGCTGGAAGTGGGTTTGTGGTTTTAGTCCGGTCCCTGATGGGCAATATTGTGAGTGTATCAGGGTATTGCAGGGAAGCCTGTCAGCGTTCCTGGCCGAAAGGGCAAGGATTCAGGGGCTGTGAAAACTCCTTGTTCTTTTTTCTCAGCAATTGCTTCCAAGGCATCTCTTGTACCAGTGCCAGTGCTGAATAAAGACTTGTTGCTCGTGCATACTCCCCACAGCCCTGCTGGTCACTCTGGCAGGAGAGCGAGGGAGAAGGTTTGGGTTCACTTTGGGAAGAAGCGTCTGGCTCAGCCCAAGCACCTCAGTGTTGGCCAAACCCACCCCCTCCCCTGGCACTCCTCAGGGGTAAAATCCTCTCTTGACAGGAGACACTCTTCCACGTGAGAGCTTTGTCAGGAGTAACGTTACTGGGAAGAGCTTTTGGGTTTGGACAACTGACCTTTTTCTTCGCATTCCTCAGTATTTGCTCAGAAGCTGACCTGCTGGTCGGTACTGTGCTTCGCGAGGTGTCTGGCTGCAGCATGGCAGCTGCTCTGTGCTCACTGCCACTGCTCCGGCTGGGGGCACTTCCCTTTCAAGGTTTGCTTGGTATGAAACCACTCAGTAATCCAGGGCAGGAAATGGGAAGGAAGCCTTATTCATTTTCTGAAACCAGTGATCATTTAAGAGAAGCGTAAACCTTTGTGGCAACAAAGAGGTTTATGTGGCACCAAAGGCATGTAGGCAGAAAGCTGCACATAGCAGGCATACTTTACCTCTTAGTGGCACTGAGGGGATGGTTGGATGATGTCTTTTTCTTGCAGTTTGGGTGCCAGTGTAAGATGACCAGTGTTAGCTGTCTAGAGAGGTCTCTGAACCATTGCTGTGTTTTGTAGATAATTCTTGCTGGCAGCGCTGTTGGGGCAGAGTGCTGGTTTGTGTCTGTGACGTGAAATTAAACTGCAGCGTGTGTAGGGATGATGTGCCTGCTCCAGTGTGGGACTGGACTTGCTGCCTTGGTGTGCAGGTCCAGTCTGAAAGTGCAGAGAATTCACTACAGGAGTGTGGATAATTGCGGAGAGTGGGAGAAGCACTTCAGAGAGGGACAAGAAATGTGAAGCAATGATGTCTTGTAATGTCAAGGCAAACCCAAATCAGGGTGCTCCATCGAAAGACTGGCCTGGCAATTAAAATACAGCCCATGCTGGCTCTGTCTTCCCCCACTCCCAGTCCCCTTGCCAATGGTTTTCCCTGTTCTCCTGAACTCTGCAATTCTTGTTGTGTAGATGTGATGATAGGGCATCGGAGCAGTCCTGCAGTGACCTGCCCTGGGCATGAGTCATGTGGAGAGGCTGCATGGAGAGACCAAGATACTCCGGACTGGTTTCCTCCAAGAAAATGTTTTGAGCCATGCCTTTGGTAGGCAACCAGATTTGTTGCAAATGTTGATCAAGGCATCCTGCTTCAGGAGACACTCATTTAAGGCGCCTTCTGTGGGTGGAAGAGGCCAATGACTTCTCTGTGGTTTTGTGAAGGATTATGCTGAAGGGTTGAATCATGTCTGATCTGTCTTGGTTAATGTTTCCATAAGTTGGAGCCAGACCGTTGTGCAAGACTGGGCAAGCTGTTGTGGTCTGTGGCATCCCTCACCACCCGCTTCTTGGTCCTGACAGCAGCCTCGGCCAGCTCAGGGACAGACACACAGCCCAGGGCAGGGGAGCCTTGCGGAGCCAGCTCTCATTCTGCCCTGTCTTGCTTTGAGTCAGGAAGGTTTAGTTTTTGAGGTCAGAAGAAGGGATTCTGGGGACTACGGGCCAGCAGGTGAGAGGGGGGGTTTTTGGTGATTTTTGGTGACTGAGCTGTGGGTGTTATTCTGCTCAGGTTTAAAACACGAAGGTAGAGTGAAGGGACTGTCAGTGAGCTCTGTGCTGAGAACAGCTGGGGCTGAAATTCCTTGTGTGTTAACACACGGTGCCACTCAGGTTGTTTTGCTACATATCCTGCAGTAATAGCTTGGGAAGTCTCCCCTCTAACTGGAGTGCAACGTTGAAATTATTCTAGAAGGAAAACATGCCTCTATCTTTTCTACCAAATCAGCTTCTAAGATCCTCATTGCAGAATTACTGCTATTTGCAATAGTGAATTCCTTTGAAGACAGTAAAGTATGGGATTCATCAAACTTGTACATGCATCAGATTCTGAGATTTCTGAATTGTATTGTATTCTTCACTACTTCATAAATGCTGATTGCTTTTCACACAGCTGCTGTTGGGTGGGAAATGGGAAAAATCCAACAATCATTTTTTTAAAAAGTAGGATAAAGGCAATCAAATGGCAATTATAATTAATGCATTGCTGCTTTGTGTTTTCAGTGGTGGCCTGAAGGACAACGATGTGATTATAAGCATCAATGGACAGTCGATAAGCTCAGCCAGTGATGTCAGTGACATTATTAAAAAGGACAGTACGTTGCACATGGTTGTACGCAGGGGCAACGAAGATGTTATGTTAACAGTAGTTCCTGAAGAAATCGATCCCTAACCGGAAACATGAGCTGGATTTCATGTTTTCTTTTAACAGCGATGGACTGCTTATATTCTCTCTGTGCTGGTACAGGAAACGTTAGACTTCTGACCAACATTCTGCTTGTTCAGTGGATTAGCATTGGCCAACAGAGTAACTTCTAATAGGTTTAAGGTGCAAAATCAATGTAATTTCACATACTCCAGATGATAATTTTTTTCCTTCTGTATCATGTATGCAATGTATCCTTTATTGGCTATTACATTCCCTGCTTAACAAATCGACGTTTGCTTCCCTGTGTTGAGTAGATTTACTGTTATTTCCGCTAAGACTTAAACAAAACCCACGCACACAATGTGTGTTGTGGCATCCAGGTATTTATAGGTTAGCTGTGTTTTAACTGGAAATGCCATTGTAAAGGAGTAGTCAGCTTAAAAGAAAACACAATTGGGAAACAAAGTTTGGCTCATAAACACAAAGAAATCCCAACCAAAATAACCTTTTGAGGATCCCGTGCAGGACTTTAATACTATGATATTTTCTTAGTGTTATTAAAAGAATTCAACAGTACTTCTTGTGAGTGACTCATTTTGCTTCCCCTTGTGGAGTGTTTTGCTTTGAAGGGCACTTCTGCCTGGAAGGATGTCCTGGTGGTCTCCTTTTAGTCATCATAAACCCAATGACTTGTTTTTCAGCATGTGCTTGCATTTGTGCTTTTGTGCATCTGTTCTTCTCAGCAAGGCTGGGTTGAATTTGTCATATTGCCTATGTCTTCCAGATGTCAATGCATTTTCCTTATTGTTTTAATTACAACTTCAGCAATGCCTGGAACCTATTTTCCCACTGTAGAAACTGCCATATTGTGGATCAGAGATCCCACACCATTCTAGTTCAGATATGAGGATGCCTGTAACCAGTGTAGATCTGGCTCTTAAACTCTTCAAAACAGGCTGTTTTGTTCACAGTCTGGAATGCTGGAGTGTGTATGAGAGGACCTGGAATATTGGGCATTCCTCTAACATAGACACTAGTCTTTAGACATTTATTTATGGATGCCCTTGAAGTTTGGGGTGGTGGATGGGATTGTCTTACTGTGAAGGAGAACAATCAACTACATTTAATTACAGTGTAATTGTTCATTGGGTAAACAATAGGCTAAGCAGCCTTTCCTTTCCTCTGTTGAAATATGTATCTCAGAATAAATCCAAGGGCTATAGACCAGTTTTGGTGACTGTCATTCCTAAACATGCTCTTCTTTTTGAAACTGCTTCTTAGTAAAACTCTTCAACTGAGTAGCTGGCAGTTCAGAATTTTTAAAGAAAGGGCTGTATTCCACCCAGCTACAGCTGTAAATCCTCTAGACTTGGATCCCTGACAGTGCTCTTTCTCCTTCCAGCTGTATTTCAGTTCTGTTTCAGCCAGTTTATCCCAATTTGACGAGCCTCTATATCCCCAAGTGCCAGTTACTGCCCTTACTGGATCATGATAAATGCACACAGTGTGTAACATTAATTAATTACACAGTGTACCTCTCAGTACAGCACTGACACTTGGCACCTCATTACCAATCTACTTGTGCCATCCCTGGTAAATCACACGTGTCTGAAAATCTGCCAAGACATTTTGGTGCCAAGTCTGCCGGTCTGCAACCCAAACCCTGCCCGAAAAGTGCACAGTGGAATGATCTTGCAGAAGTGCTTTGTAGTATATTTGAGCTGCGAGCTCATCTTGATTAAAGTTTCAGCTTCCTGTTGAAGTGATATTATGTTCTGCAGCCCATCCATGCCCTGTGTGGCACACAGTGTGGTGAAATGAGTTTAGAAATCCCCTACTTTCTCTAGCACTCCGCCGAGCAAAAGTTTTAAGTTCAAGGCCCAAAGCCAGGAAATTGCATTTAAAACAAGTTATTTTTCATCTGCCTTTTAATTTCAAAACAAGTAGTTGCACAATTTACAGAGCTGATTGATTCTCTTTGCTCCTATTGCTTGTTGTTGTGGCCTCTTAATGTGCAAACCCATCGATTTTTTGTGTCTGTGGGCATTAGGAAAGAAGCAAATGAACTTCTGCAAATGGTTTTCCTGGGCCACTGGGATTATTAGTGAAATATTTGACCACTTTTCTAGCCCGGAGCTCCATCTAGTGGGATGTGAGATGGTCTCTTATCACAGCCTATCATTTTCCGTTGCTTATTTGAAAGCGGTTTTTTGATTGACCTTCTTCAATTCATAATTAATTTCTGTGCACTGGATATCCACAACCACAAGAATATCCTGAAAAATGTTTAGGGTTTACTTTTCTGTTATCTAACCATGCAGCTACCCAAGTATTTTGATTGCAATCCAAATAGTCTCTCAAGTGATTTTTCAGTATTTACAGTCAAATTACTGATAAGCAGAGACACAGGAGCAAAGGTTTTCTTTAATACAGTTAATTACCATGTATTTTTGATGTACTATTTGGTTATAAATCTGGAATGGGTTTTGTATTCTTTCTTCCTTTAGCACACAGTTCTTTCCAAAGTGCAATTGTACAGAATAGCTTTGGCACAGTTTGTATAAATATCAGTTTCCTGGAAATTTTAGCAAGTGTTGGACGCTAAATCAGGGAAATTGGACATTCTGCCTTGATTTTCAGTGCTTTGGAATGTCTGAAATGGAAGCTGGAGTCGCTGTGTGTGTGATGCTGATAGATGGCTACGTGTGGCTGCACTCGGAGGTAGTTTTGAAATGCTAGTTCATTTATTCCATAAGGGAAGTGTCTTGAGCTGTAAAAGAAATGGTCATAACTAACAATTGTCTTGTTCCTGTGGCTTAGATGCCAAGCAGTAAGATCTGCCATTTCAATACCAGAGGAATATTTTTACTTTTCTTTCTTTTCCCCCTCCTTCCCCATAACTGTTTTGTATTCATGCTGAGGAAGCTGAGGTTGTTTTAAATCTACATCTTTCCAAATTCCAGTGAAAGAGACATCTATTAGGGTGTGATTGGATTATATCATATCAGGTTCTTGTTGTGTATCAGAAAAGTACTTCAGAAGTGATTGAAACTGCAGCTGCAAATATCCAGGAGAAACAGAGGTGATCAAGAACTCAGGGGTCGCCGATCCAGGCCAGTGAATGATGATTCCACTGAGCATTCAGTTGCACGTGATGGTAGGTTCCTGTGGGAGTCCTTTTCATCCTTAGAGTGAGAAAGAAGAAATGTTCATTTGAGCTACTGGGGCTCTCCTTGATTGAATTATACTTGAGATTATTCCTGGTGTTCCTAAATGCCTTTATTATTTCACACTGTTTCTTCTACCTGGAAAATGTGGATGTGACTTGGCATCCTTTACTCAGTTTCCCTCTCCCTTTGCTCTAACTCCCTCCCCCTGAGTGCTGCTGGTGAATGTCAGCAAAAGGAAACCAAAATCACACCCCAGGCTGAGGTTAAATCAGACTTTGAAGTTAAATGTCAGTGAGTTGTTGGGCTTTCTTCACACCGAGAGGCAGAAACGTCCCCATGAGACAGGAAGGAGCCAGGCAGAGAAGTGACGGCTGAAGTGCTGCCTCATCCTGCTGTGCCCTCAGCTTTAGGATGCAAACCTAAAGCAGCCTCCCATCCCAACCCCAAACTCTGACCAGCACCTGAAGGAGTTACCTGCAGGTGAAGGCATTGGCAGCACCGCTCATACTGTGGAGGCTGTTACTGAGGGTGTGTAGCAGAAGCGTCGCTGATTTTACCTTCTTGGGGCGTGTGTGCTGTGTCTGTGTGTCCTGCACTGTGTGTCCAGCTGTGCTGTGCAGATGTCTGACACACACTCCATCTATTTTGTTCCCCTCAGCCCCCAAGCCCCATTCTCTTGTGCAAGATACTGGCTGGGATGTCAAGGCTGGACACTCTTGCCCCAGGATTTCAGCCAGTTTAGCCTCTTTGTAATGTTCCTCTGTAAATACACAACTTGATTTGTTAAAGAGTTATTTGTTGCACAAATTAGCTGTTAAAACCAGTGCATATGTAAACTGACTAATTGGACAGAGAAAGTGAGGGAAAAAACTACCAGAGCAGCTCATCAGTTTAATCTATCTACATCTGCTAGAAGGATTTCCTCCAATTTTCAGGGTTTTGTTTAGTAGTCATGGTACTGCAGCATCTGTCCCCATACACTTTCCGAGGAAGTGGGTAATAATTAGGAACTGATTAGGGTGAAAATGAGTCAGAGCTAAAGCATGGGAGTGAAATTTAATAAATGTGGTAAAGAATTAGCTTTAGTAGCTTGGAAATACTGCATAACATGCTGGAGAGGAAAATTACATGTTTTTTTCAGTTCATTCCTTTTCTGTTCAGTGTTTATGCAGAGAACACAGGGATTTTCAGAAAGTTTGCCATGTGAATATCTGAGGAGAGGGACTGTGTTACAGCAGTGGAGTGTAACCTCCTTTCGCCCTCTGAAATGGAGCTAATGGTGCCCATCAGCACTCTGAGGAGGCAAAATACATTGGTGAGGTGTTCCTGACTGAGAAAGCTGTGATTTGGGCTGTGGGCTTTGCTGTGTCTGCTTGCCCACTCCCCCTTCCCAAAGTCCCCAAAAACTGAGAGAGGAGCAGCAGCCCATGGGACTGACTCCACACCTTCAGTCCTCCAGGAAAAATAAGTGTTTTCCATAGAATCAGAAGGATTTGGGTTGGAAGAGACCTTAAAGACCATCTAGTTCCAATCCTAGGCAGGGACACCTTTCCCTAGACCAGGTTGCTCCAAGCCCCATCCAGCCTGGTCCTGAGCACTTCCAGGGGTGGGACATCCACACCTTCTCTGAGCAAGCTGCTTATAATTACCTGTGGTCAGGTAAGTTCACGAGAGGGTGAATAGAAGCTAAAAACTCATCATTCTCCATGGAAGGTGGGTCTGCACATTCATTGACTGTGGCTGTGGAGCACTTTCTCCTGGTGCTGTGTCCGGCGATGCTGAGGGGGTGACCTCTCAGGAGGAGGGTGATGCGGGGGAAAAGCAAATCTCTGTGGAAGTCTGAGCTCAGTGTCTGTTCAGAAAGAAGAGCTGAAAGCTGCTCTATCTCATAGAAGTTCATTTCAGTCTCCCAAGGAACGGTGCAGGTCTGGCAAGGAAAGGGGTTTTGTCTGCAGCTCGGGCTAAGTTCACATACCTGGCAAGTTCAGGTGTCTGATTTGGAAAATTAGTAAGTTTCAGGATGCCTTGACTGGTTTAAAAACTTTGAACTTTTCGGAAAACAAAAACAACTCACCAAACCCGCAAGTCAAGCAGAAAGAGGCAAATGTAACAGAAAAGGAGCTCTTGCTGCCACTCTGTGGTGCAAAACAAGCCTGTAATAAAACACACCTGTAATTAACAGGAAAATTAGAGTACATTTCCTCACATCTCAATCAACCTTTGACTTGGAGGTCGGGATCCTGAAAGGAAGCCTTCTTTTTGAAGAGAGGCTGGCAGAGGAATGCTGCATTTCAGTGTGGTTAGCAGGAGATGAATATTTTATTGATTTAACAGAGAAAGGTTTACAACCATGTCCGTGTTACATTTACACAGCTACTTAAAGGATAGTGATATACTGAAGCTACGACACACAGCTTATTTCTTTCTTACAATCTATTAGTTTTGCTTTTATTTATCCTCAGCTAATTTGTTTAACAGAAAAGCACTTCCCAAGAGAAGGGAGGAAGACTGTGCAAAAGGAAGAGCTCTATTGGTATCGGTTCCAGCCTGTCCAGCGAGTTCCTGCAAGCACAGGGGCACTGCAGACCTTGCCACCTCATGGGCTTCCTTCACTCCACTTTATTTGCCTGAAGAACAGACCAATATCTTTATTATTATTATTTTTAATTAAAAGCTAGCCAGCCAAAGTTCTCTGCTCAATATAGTTTCTGCCCAGGAGGAAAAAAAAACAACCAGTGAGAGCAAATCCCAACCCACAGATGTTCACAGTGTCATTTGATTTGTTACTCAAATGCTTTCTACTACAGCTCCACCCTTGGCACAACACCTCTGAAGACAGAAGACAATGGTCCTCAGCAATTCTTTTATTCTCTTTGTCCCAGGTCACAGTTTCTATACTTGTCCTCATTACTGGACTCTTTTCAACTGGTTCAAAACCTTTTTGAAGTGCCCAGCCTGGCCAAAGGATATCACTTGCAGCCACATGGATAAAGTCAAGCCACATGCAGTGGTCCAGCTGCACCTTCTGGAGACTCAGAAGAGGCAGCCAGTTCATTTATCTGTAGGTGGCAGTGCACTGGTGTTCTATAGGGTAATACTTTTTAACTCTGGTTTCAGTCTGTAAGGCTTTGAAATTGCAGCCTGGTGTGGGGTTTTTTGTTCCCCCTCTTCAGGAGCAGCTCCCCGCTGGTTGTCAGCACCACCCAACTAGACTTACCCTTGCGTGTGTTAAATATTTAGTGGATATGTAGTAATAAGGTGCTGAATGCGTAACACAATTTACAGTTTCATTTCAGCACATTATTAATCCGTTTTCAAGATGATATATTGCGCACTTTATGTGAGATTTCATGAGAACAGGGAGGCCTCTGTGTCTCATTTCTTTCTCTTTGTTCACATCAGCTCAGCCGTAGAAGGTTATCAGAGAATCTGATGTTTACTGACAATTCTATATAACTTCCATATTAAATAATATTCAGTATACTAGAGTATATATAAATATACCACCTATATTACTGCAAATAATACATTTTATGGTAGGATAATTTTCTTTCTTGGTAGTTTCTCTGCTGCTGGGTACTTCTGCAGACTGTCAGTGCTGATTGAACTGGATAACTCTTGTAGCTGACTCACTTTTTGTCCAGTGGTTTCCCTCCCAGGCTGGGGCATCACACACAATCTCTGAATAGTATATTTACCCATAATGGGCTTTGCCCTGCAGCTGAAGATATACCAGGCAGTTTCTGGCCATCAGATAAACTGAAGACTGAATAAGACAACATGCTAGACTTGCTTAAACAGAAGTCAAGTGGTAGAAGCTGTTGTTTATTTTATCTACCTCTGTCCAGACGTCATGATATCCAGGTGTTACCACAGGGAAATCTTTACATAACTTTAACATGACTTTAATATGACTAAAACATGCTATTAACCACTTATTTTATGTAATTGTAAATCCTGTTCTTGAGAACAAACCATTAATCATTACATTCAAATATGAATGTGCAAATCCCTTTGTCCAAAAGTACCTCCACAAATTATATTACATTAACTGGGCTGTAATTGGTAAAACTCATTACAGGAGAATAATTACAACAACCTACCAAACACTTGCACTTCACAAAATTATTAGTGCAGTCTTTCAGAAGAGGTTACCTTAAATTTATTTTCTTTGCCTACATTTCTCCCAGGCCACAAGCACTCAGAAGGGTTCATACAGGATTTCTAAGGTGAGCCCATGTCCAAGTCAAAAATATTTGTGTTCTTCTATGGAATTGGGCACTGCTCAGAAAGGCAACAAGATAAACAGTCTGGGATGGGCTTGCAGGCATCAAACAGCATTCTATTTACAAAAGCACATCATCGTATGATTGTGTTTTTTTCCTTTTTATGTTGTTCGAGCCATTCTGTGAGGGAGTTTGAACAGGAACTTGGAGAAGGTGACGTGTCATTTCAGGTGTCATGGAAAGTGAGGCAGTTCAGCACAGTGCTGGGCAGATGGCTTTTGCAGCGAGTGGGGTGGCACCACCCTGCAGCTCCCCTGGGACTCCGAGTCCTGTTTGAGGGGTGAGGCAGAGCTGAGTTGGTAAGAAACATGGTTTTCTGAGAGGGTTTTGCCTCTACGTTTTGCCTGGCACCTCATTATTTGGATTAGCTGCCTGTATGCTTTTTATACAACGGGGGTTGCAATTCTCACAATCATGCAGTCTGGTTGGGATCTGCTTTAGGGGGTTTTCTGTTTCTGAATCAGACCCTTGCCAACCCTCAGCCACAGCAGGGATATTGTGCTTCCAGGAGAGTCTGCTTCAGCAAAGAAATGTGATTGTTTTATTTAAAACAATGGCCACAGAAAATTGTTTCCAGGCACTGGGCAGAGACTCTGAAGAGCAAGGAATGGAAAGTGGCACAGAAACGTAAGACAGAGCAAAGTGCCTTGATCTGATCCCAAACCTCCCTTGGGAGGCCAGTGCAGGAGTGAGGAGGGCTGGGGCTGAGAGCATCGGGGCCAGGCTGGAGCTGTGGCTGGTCCCTCAGAACAGGGACCTGCACTCAGGTGTGGCTGGTCAGCCATGGCTTTGGAGAGCTTGGGTCTGTCTGACTGGGAGGCTCCCAGGGCACAGCCTTAAATGGCTGAGTTTCTGCCCTTTGGTGCTGGAAGTCGGTTTTGCCTCTGCGTACAGCTGCAGAACCCAGTCATGTGTCTGTGCTGGTCAAACAGCTGTTCCCCTTGTGAAGGACATTTTTTGTTTTCCTTTTTATCTTTTAAATGGCTTTATGGACACACACTCTCCTTTTTAATACAATTGCCCTCGGCTTCGACTGTTTTTTTTTTTGTCTGGCTCTGGTCTTATTTATTTTGTCAGGGTGGCAGAAGTGTTTGGTGCAATTGCACGTCATATTGGGAAAAAGAGGCAGACCTGCCAAATTTGTAACTACCAGCGACCAGCCCAGGTGATTTAATGAAACTATTGTCCTAAATTTAGAACTAAGTGTGATGGGTTGTTTAGGAAGTTGGCCAAACTGGATAGGCAAAAGTATGTGTTAATAATACATAGAACTGTTTCTTTATACAATGGGAGAGAAACTACGTGGGAAGATTGTCAATATTTGTTTGATAGCAGTGTTAAACTTTATTTAGTGACAAAACAATATGTTTTGTCATTTTTGGAGGTGAAGGAATTCATGGCAAATCATTAACATTAGCAACAACTTTGGGTCTAGAGTCCTTAGTTGCAAGAAAATGTAAATTTTCAGTCTCTGATATCAGTCAAATGCTTCTGATTATCCTTAAGCTTATGGTAACATTTTTACTTTTCAGTGAAATTTTATGGATTCTGGTTTAATGGATCATTCCACTAATTGTTTTCCTTTCTGCCTTGAGCAAACAATAAAATGTTTGACCCACCCTCCTGCAAGCCACTGCTTCACGGAATCACAGAATCACACTGGATGATCGCAAGGATCATCAAGTCCAGCTCCTGGCCCTGCACAGGATCATCCCCAGGAGTCACACCCTGTGCCCCAGAGCATCATCCAAACCCTCCTGCAGCTCTGGCAGCCTTGGGGCTGTGCCCACTGCCCTGGGGAGCCTGCTCAGTGCCCACCACCCTCTGGGGGAAGAGCCTTTCCCTGAGATCCCACCTGAGCCTGCCCTGACACCACTCCAGCCATTCCCTGGGTGTGTCCCTGCTCCCCACAGAGCAGAGATCAGTGCCTGCCCCTGCTCTGCCCCTCCCCAGCAAGTTGGACCTGCAATGAGCTCTCCCCTCAGTCTCCTCTTCCCCAGCAGGACACACCAAGTGCCCTCAGTGTCCTCACACGCTTCCCCTCAAGGCTGTGAGCCATCTTCACTGCCCTCCTTTGGACACTCTCTTTAGACCTTCCTTACATTGGATCCCCCCCGCAACTGCCCCACTATTGCAGGAGAGGCTGCCCCAGTGCAGAGCAGAGCGGGACAATCCCCTCTCCCCGATGTGATGCTGGGCCTGATGCCCCCCAGGACAGGGATGTCCATCCTGGCTCAAGGTTGTTTAAAAGTGTGGAAGCTTCAGTCCTAGTCCCTAATATAGGTCTCATTATTGTCTCTGTTGCAGTAACTGTTTCTGTAATTCTTAGGTATTGAGACTGCATAATGACAAGGATATCCTTGGAGATAATAATTTTCATTTATTTTTCCTTTGCCATTGAGACTTTGCCATTGTCCCTTCATCTGTCTTTACCAACTGCAGGTCTGAGTGTGTTGATTTAAGGAGTGACGAGTGTATGTTCATATAAAGGCATATTTTGTGCTCTGGTGCACTGAGTAAAATATTGGGCTGTTTGCTGCCAGAAAGTAAACAGAGATCAAACAGTTCCTGCTCTTTACAATGTCCCCCCACTGTAAGGTAAAAGTGCTTTGTGTCTGTTATCTCATACTGACATTTGGTAAACAAATCTTGTTGTATTCAAAGAGGTTGGTGTTCCTTGGCTGGGATGGGTTGGAGTCAGTGGAGGTCCGGGAGAGGGAGGGGAGATGGGGAGATGGAAGCAGATGAGGTGCAACCAACAGGAACAGCACAAAGAGCGACGAGACACAAGTTCCCTGCCATCACCCTCTGCCTAGCACCTTTCCTAGAAAACCCCAAGTCCCCTCTCGTTGTCAACAATACATTGTCTCTTCCAGGCATGCAAGCCCCATTCAATAATACTAGAACTAGTGAATAAGTAATTTTTCAGCTGCAATCTTACACTGCCCCAGAGGAACTGTGTTGTTAGGCTCTCAGGTTCTTCAAGCTTTAAAGAATTGATTGGGTCACTGTCCAACAACTTTGTTTGAAACATTTTGATGTGACAGGTATAGAACAGAAATATTTTACACTTCAGCATTTTGCTCAAATGAAACTGGTTGCTGAATTCAACCTGAATTTTTGTTGAGCTTTTTTTCTCCCCATTTTGTTGACTCGAATATGGTTACTGTTCAGGAATGTCATAGATCCTAAGTATCATAAGATCAATAAAAGTATTTCTTTATAGAGCTCTCATGAAGAGCTGTCCCCACCTGCTCACCTGGATGCTCTCATCCATAACGCACCGGCACAGGTCTTGGACAAACACTCTCTGTTCTCCTGCAAGGAACCCTCCTGTGAGCTGCCAGTGTGGATGTGAATGCCATTCCTCTTGGGAAGAGAGAGCCACCAGCAATGGAATGAGAGGAATGGTTACACCCCCTGTAGCCATGCAGTGGGGGCGGCAGTGTCTGTGTGATTGTCCCCAGCTGTGACTTCTCTGTTGTTGGTACGTTGCAACCAAGTTCTGTTCCAGCTGTGCATGGGCTCTCAGGCACTCCCAGTGAACACAGCCACAGCTGTATAACAAGGAAAACAGTGGGTGGACTGACGAAAAGCTTGCAATGATGGTGAGGGAATCTGCAGAGGATGTGGGGGAATCTTTAGAGGAAGGGCTGTAGGGCTGAGCAAAGCAGCCAGAGAGGACGGGGACCAAGAAGTGCCAGCAAGTCTTCTACAGGGAGAGTCTATTTGACACTGTTTTCTCTTGTTTACATATTGCCAGATGTGCTTAAGGAACACTTTTGTAACTTAATGGCCACTGAGAAATGGGGATTATTGGAAGCAAGTGCAGCAGAGGGATGGCAGGAGACCTCTAGAAGAAGGGAAGCTGGTATTCCCATGGCCAGGCAGCATGGCTGTTTCCAGCGTCTGACTGAACAAATTAATCTTCACTGATCCAAGCAAACATAGTTTCATAATAAATCTTGATTTCCTTATGCAGCGAAACTATTCATGCCTTACACTTTGCTTTGGTAATGTTTGTGCAAACAAAGCTTTGGTCAGAGGTGCAAGGAAAGTGAAAAATGGGGAGAGCAGACCGGGACCAGGGAAGGGGTGTGCCGTGGAGGCTGTCTCAGCTTGGGGTGAGTGATGGGTACCTGCTTTCTGATCCTGGATGTGTCCTATGACAGGGAAGCATCATTGCTGCTGCACTAAAAATTATGGTATCAGCTAAATTTAAATAAGTTAGTAGGAACTGCATGCTAATAACAATTAATAAAAAAGTGTGAACACTCTGCATGCTTTCTCCCACCCAAAGAACAAGCATTTCATTGCATGGCTGACTTTTAAAGCAAGTATGGATCCAAACCAAAGCTAATGTTTGCACACATTCTCATCATGTTCCTGCTCTGATGAAACAAGCCAGCAGTTCACAAAATCCCTCATCCCACCAGCCATCCTACCTGGTGAGAAGAAACAAGTTGGGTTTTTTGTGTGCAAAAGCCAGTCCTATTTTGCGACTGGCTCTTCACTTTTGTTCTGCAGCATCGGGGACCCTGTAGTGACCTCTGCAAACGAAGCAAATGCAAGCCAGTACGTTTAAGTGGAAGGAGTGGTTTCATCATGTGCCAGCTGGTGTCTTGGCCACTGACCCAACATCTCTGGTGCTTTGGTGTCTTCCAGCTAGCCCTGCAACAGTCCCACCTCAGGGCATAGCTGAGCCATGCTGGTGGTGCCTCTGGGAAAATACATGGAAGAAAGTGCAAGATGTCATGCAGGGAATGAGGATTCAGGGGAGAAAATGGGTGAGGAACAGCCCTGAGAACACCAAGGTTGGAAAAGTGGGAGGAGGAGGAGGTGCTCTGTGTGCCAGACCTGAGATGGCCACACAGTTCACAGAGGGCCCTGTCCCAGAGCAAGAGGACATTTCCTGAGCCATGGAGAGGTCGTGTTGGATTATCCTGAAGAATACCCTGTTGGTTAATCCTGAAGGACTGCAGACTGTGGGAAGGACCCACAATGGAGCCTGGGAACAGAGTGAGGAGGACAGAGCATAAGGGGTGAACTGCTGTGGACTTACCACAGTGCCCCATTCCCCTTAGTCCCCTCATGCCAATTCTGGGAGGAGAGAGGTACAGGAGTGGAATGAAGAAGTGAAGTTGAGCCTGGGAAAACGGGTTGGAGGAGCTGTTGTTTAAGTTGTCAGTGTTACTTGCTATCAAAATCTATTTTAATTGGCAGTGAAACTATTTTTCTGTAAGTTGATTCTATTTCCTATATGAATATAAGTGATTTCCCTGTCCTTATCTCAACCCATGAACTTTTCCACCTTATTTTCCCCTCCTATGCCTTCTTGAGGAGGAGAAATGAGAGAGGGACTGGGTTGATGTGTTGCAGCCAGCCAAAGTAAATCCACCACACTTTCTTTTTATCCAGGGACAGAGGAACTGGAATGCTGGTCTTCATGCAGAGAATGCCAGTCCTGGAGTGGGATGGCCAAGCAGTGATCCTGGCCTTTGGGGTCTGTGAGGACCAGCCACCCTGAGCTTGCCTCAGCCTTTCTGTTTGGAGCTGTCTCACTCATTTTCTTTTTGCTTTCAAGTATGAACAGTTTTTGCTGCGTTTTCAGTGTTTTTAATCTGGTTTTGCTTCTCTTTCATCTCTCTGGGTATGCAAGAGCTGCCCCAAATTGTTTACCAAGCCACATCCCTTGCTTCCTTCAGTCCCTCCAAATGACCAGTTCCTCCATCTGCCTTGCAAAACCATGAGAAGAGAAGTCTATCCATGTTTACAAAGTTAATGAACTGTTTGCGTGTCTAACAAACTAATCCTTTCATTTTTCTGCCTTCTCACGGTGGAGTTTGTGCTTCCTTTATCCGTGTGATCTTCTTTGGGCTCTGCTCTGCTGTGTGAGGTTGAGTTTGGGTGCTGGCTGTCCAGGACAGTTGTATGGCATGTTTCATGAGGCACAAGAAACATGTTTCTGGGTTTCTGAGAAGTAATATATTTACCAATCAGTAAAAAATCCAAACCATCAAAAAATAACAGCAGGAACAACCACCCCATCAAATTTTTATCTACTAAAAGTGTTTGCACATTTTTTTCTAGAAAAGAAAATGCAGAATTCTGTGTTACAGAAATTACTAAGACCCTGAGAATTCTGAGGGTTGAATGATTGAAGATAACCCTGCTTCGAATAAGGGGTTGGACCAGAGAGACTCCAGAGGTACCTTCCAGGCTAAATATTTCTGTGATTCTGTGGTGTTATACACTGTTCAAACAGTGCCAAACTTAGCAATGCTGTGCAAAGGTGGATTCTTTGGTGGGCACTTGGATGCACTGAAACCTGACCAGGACCTGAGACAGTTTCTCTTTGTAAAAATCAACTGTAGAGCTCCATTAAATGCCATTATTCCCCTGTTCCTTTAAATATGTGGTGAATCCCAGTGGGAGGACTGTGTCAAGGGATCTGTAAAGCTCACAAGGGCTTCAGAAACAGAGGATTTGGGATGAATTTTCCTTAATTTTCTATACTTGCCCCTATCCCCAGACTTATGTGCCTTGTTCTCTGGGAAGATTTGTACAGTTTAACAATGATCAGTGTATGGACACTGAATTTTGGCTTGAGTTTGTGACAAAAGTCACTTTGGGGTTTTCAGATTTGCAATAGGCAGCTTGTAGAGCTTCAACATACCGGGTCTTGCTGCCTTGGTGATGATCGAGCACATTGAAGGCTGAAGAACAGGGGGAGAACAGAAAAAAATGAAGATACTCATTTCTGCTGCATGGGTTTGTGGCATCTGTTAGGACAGAAATATACATAAATGCAGCCTGAGAGAATTCAAGGAAGTTCAGCATTCTACTGCCAAACTGCTTTATCTCCAGAGACTTAATAAGTAACTAATATTTGAGAAATGCATGATGGTAAGTTATGTGTGATAACAGGACAAAAGGGAATGGACTTAGATTGTGCCAGGGGATGTTTAGATTGGACACCAGGAAAAATTCCTTCACCAAAGTGTTGTCAAGCATTGGAACAGGATGCCCAGGGAACTGGTGGAATCCCCATCTCTGGAAGTGTTCAGAAGTCGTGTGGGTGTGGCACTTGGGGATGCGGTGTAGGTGTTGATAGTTGGACTCGATGGTCTTGGAGGCTTCTTCCAACCTTAATGATTTGACTCGGTCCCTGAAACTGGACCTTCACAGCAACATTAAAGGACTGGAGATACGATGGTTGTCTCTGGCTGGTGCCCTCCCAGCATCTGGTGGGTATGTCGTAGTCCAGGCAGCACAAAGGGTCTCCATAAGCCCCTCAGTTGTTTCCCACCATGGTCTTACCCTTCCACATGTGCAGTCCCAAAAAGAAAAGCTCTTCTACACCAACTTAAAAGGCAGCTTTGGCTCAGATACAGCTCAAACCCAAGAGAGGGACATGTTACATAAGTGACAACAATAGAACTTCATAGCCAAAGAGGGATGGGATGGGAAAACAGCAGCTACTGCAACCACTTTAGACCGCTGCTTTCTCTGAATCAGATGTCGGGTGGTGTCTTCTTGGAGAACCAGGAAGCTGTAACTCTTGGTTAACAAGTCAAACATATGGCCAGGGAAGTTAGGGAAGTGAGAGCAGTGGGAAATGTTGTGTTGACCTACTGAAGCAAGAGATTGGGCTGCTGAGTTACACCCTTTGGCGTCCCTGCCTATAAATTCCAGCACCCTCCTGTATCAGCAGCTCCAAGGAGATGGCTGCCACCATGATCTTGTCTTGGATGGTGATGATAAGTCTTCAAATTGGGGTGGATGCAGGTAAAGGGTCTCACTTTTGATCACCTCCATGGTCTATATTTCACCTCAGGGTAATGTTGAGATTTAAGGGTAAAAGAGGATTTACCAGCACAGCTTAGTTCTTTTGAACAGCCTGAGCAGGTCAAACCTATGAGCTGGGTAAATCAATTTCATTGAAACTACTTTGTGAATTTCATTTTTTTCTCACCGTGTTTTGTAAAGAACCTAGTAAAATTAAATCAAATGAATATACTGTAAAACAAATGATAAAATTTTCCAATTCTTTATATTGGTGTAATGGATTTAAAGACTAATAAGTATTTTTTGGATTAAAGATATGTTTGTTTTATAAAGAGGTGCACTTTGAATCATGGGGTTTGTATTTGATTAGGTGCATTGTTACATCGGTGTTTAATAACAACTATGGCACATATCCCTGCTCCTATTATTATTATTATAACTGTGAGAATATAATAGGAACTACTTTTTATTATTCTAATTTCTCACCAGCTAATTCCTATTACAAGTGTAATTTGATTTGGTTGCAGAGACAATGATCTGCTCAGCCACTTTCACCCCTTTGGGGACCAATACAAATATTGGGAGGGGGTCTGATGGGAGGGAGGATGCTTCCGACAGGGTAGAAGAGCCTTTTTGTGTTCAAAAAACACTTTCTCATTTTTCAGGTGAGGTTTCCCTGGCTGAGCAGAGTGCCAGCATGGAGCTGGGAGAGTCAAGGCATTTCTTCTTACCCAGCTGCTGTTGCATTCTTTATGCAGGAGGGTAGGATGGGAAAAGCTCAGAAGTGTTGCCACAGCTGCTGTCTTTCCATCCCTGCTCTTACAGGTGTAAAGTTCTGGAATGAGCTTGACTTGGGCCAATGAACCCGAAGTAAAATCCTGCTTTCCCTTTCCATGCTCCCATGTACACAGTGGGAAAGAAATAACCATTCAGGGCTGTTTTCAGGCTCAGGTTTTCAGTTTACTAGCTCCATAAATATTTGAGGTGCCATTAGTAATCCTGAAAACTAATCGGGAATGTTGATGTTCAGCTGGAAAATACTGAGTTACTGTTTAATCCTTTCATTACCATCTAATTAATTTAAGTTTAAAGCCCTGCATGCATGAGGAGCAGCGTGGTGGGATGTGTCAGACAGTACCCTAATAACTGAATAAATGACAGATATCTCTGTTGGGATCTTCTGCATCCAGAAATCATTTTAAATACATAAGCTATGAGTTTGAGAGCAAATGTAAGTTTTATGATATGTGATATAAGTCGGTGAGGGCATATTCCCACCTCTCAGGCTGTCCACAGAGCAGGTTTTTTTATCTCCAGCAGCAGCTGGAACTAACCCACTCCCTTGTAAATCAGCTGGCATCCCACTGCCAGTGCCACCAGGGGATCATGTGCATGCAAACTTCCCATCCTCATTACCTAATTCATGTAATGTTCCTCCAACTTTTTTTGTTTATTTTATTTTCTTGTTATTATTGCTTGTGTTGACATTCTCTGCAGCTTGGACAACAGGAGATGCTGTAACAGAAAGGCTTCTAACAACAGGTAACTTTAAAGTTATATAAAAATGTATGTTGTTTGTAGATCTGGCATTGTTAAATATTCTTTCCAGGCTGATTGCTTGCATTTGAAAACTCTTCTAGTCTAGTTATAGCCAATGTAGCCAAACTGCCAGTATAGGCAGAGGCTCGGTGTCCTTCAGACTGGACTCCCAGACCTGAATGCACCTATGGTTGCATTTACATGAGCTTAAAATGCAGCATATAATTGAATATATGTCCCTCTTCTCACAGAAAGAATGAATCCATCGCTGCAATGAAGAGCATAATTAAGTCAGTCCTTGGGCTAAAACTTTAGGATGACAATGCTATGTTAAAAACAGAGTCTGTATAAATGCGGTGGTTTCTGAGTATCTGAAAGCCCAGAGCAAAGTTATCCACAGCCTGCACAGCCGAATTTTGGCTGAATACTGGCTTGTAGCCTGTTTTCCATTGACATATACATAGACAGAGCAGGACTCACATGGAATGCCCTTATTAATTTTGATTATAGGTTTAGTGCTGTCACCGGATCGCAGAAACACTAGGAAGGAGATCACCTTTCTCCGGGTGCCAGAGCCCTGTCCTGCGGGACACCCTCGATCTCTTAGTGCCACCTGGAGGTGTCCCGTCAGCTGTACAGGAGCCTTAGCAGCGAAAACCCTTCCTTGACTCAGTTATTGGCTCCAACTGCGGTCAGCAGGGTGGTATTGATGAAATCAGTGGTGCTGGAAGTGGAAGGGAATGAGAGTTGCACAGACAGACGTGATGGAAACGCGAGCAGAACCCGTGAATGGGAGCTTTTCGATGTGCACCCTCCCTTGTCGGTCGCTTTGTTCTGGCCATCTCTCCAGATATTTTATGTCATCTTCATTTCTGTTAGGGTTTTGTTGTTCTTGGTTTGGAGAAAGGAAGGGAGAGGCAGTTTTTCACAGCCTATTCTCATGCAAGAAGCAGAGCTATCAACTTCTGATCAGATCAGGTGAAACCAGCAGATAGAATCAAAGAATTGTGCAAGTTTGAAAAGAGCTCTTAGATCAGCAAGTCCAACGATTAACCCAGCACTGTCAAGACCACCATTGATCAGTGCCCCACACATTTACAAATATACCTGTGGTACATTTACATGTCTTTTAAATCCCTTCAGTCTGCCCTAGGCAGCCTGTTCCAGGGCTTGACAACACTTTCCACCATGAAATTTCCCCTAATCTCCAATCTTAACCTCCCCTGGCCCGATGTGAGGCCATTTCTTCTTGTAGTATCATCTGTTTTTTTCTTTTTTAGAAGAAGCAATGAGAACAACAACAACAAGCCCCACGACTTGTAAGTAGAATTTACCAGATTATTACTTTACATGATAGCGATAACTTCGTATTTTTATCGCAGTACTTATTATTGGGAAATAAATTATTGTAATGAAAAAGCTCGCATTTTCTTTAGGGTTTGTGTAGGAAGTGAATTATCTGGGAGTCAGGAACTCAGGGATGGATCCATCCTCCAGTAACCAGCCTTCTCGCTAGAAAGAAAAAGATCTTCTCTCACTTGTGCCCTTCGCTGAGAACTTGACTCACTGGGGAAAGGGTAGAGAGCACTGACAGTTCCCAAAGATTTTGTCCTAATTCGCTTGCTCTGTGTGTTTTTTCCCCCCTGCTTGTTCTCCACAGTTGGAATCATAGCTGATGGTGAGTCTGTCTGCCAAGGCCCTTGCCATGGCCCTGAGCGTGGGGATGGCACCTGCTCCTGCCCCAGCCTGTCCATCCCACAGCGTGGGAATCCGAGGAGGGGCTGCCGGCACGGAGCTGTGCTGTGGGTGGGCACAGATGGGTGCTGTGCCTGGAGAGGACATGGAAGCCTGTGCTGTCCTGCCAAATGCCATTCCCTGAGCCCAGAGCACTGCTGGCCTGACCCGGGGGTTTGTGTCTCTCCAAGAGCTGGAGCTGAGGCTGAGCGATGGGCCGAACCGCTGTGCAGGCAATGTGCAAATCCTGTACTTTGGAGCCTGGGAGAAGGTGTGTGGATACCTGTGGAGCATGGAGGATGGCGAGGTTGTGTGCAGGCAGCTTGGCTGCGGGTCACCTCTTGGAGTGATGCACCACTTCCCTTCAAGCAGCTCATACCCATATGTGATAACGGAGGTGAATTGTGCAGGGCATGAAGACTTCTTGTGGCAGTGCCCCTACAGCTTCCAGTACCATGCCTGTCATCATGGAGATGCTTCTGTCATATGCTCAGGTGGGGTTTTGTGTTTTGGCATCATTTTCCTGAAGAAAACCCACCTGGAGTTTGTGTGAGGCTGGGTGAAGGTTGTCCAGCCCTTGCTCTGTGTTCTGCAGGGCAGGAGCAGGTCTTGGTCCATGTCCCTGGTGCAGGGACCCCTGTTTCAGAGGGAGCACCCTTCCTGCATTTGTAGACTGTGCTTAGGAAATCTGGGATTCTGGAGACAGCTCTAGTGCAGAGTGAGGAGGGGGGACAATTTTTAGCCAGGTCATCCCCCCCATGGGTCCCTTCATAGCTCTCCATGAGATTACAGCATGTGCTCCAAGGGGGGACAAGGAGTCCAAGTACCTGACAACCTCTGGTTTTCTCTCTGCAGACTCAGGACTAACAGTGTCTCCAACAACAGGTAACCAGGGATTTCTATTTATATACTACCTTTCCATGGGGTGTTCTGCTTCTGGGATGCCCTGTGTTCATCAGAGCAGAAGACTCAAATGTAGGCTACACATACAGACCCTGGGTAACACCCCTGACACTCAGGTTGATGTGGGATTGCTTGGGATCCTTGGGACTGAGCCCTCCTAATTCAGTGGGAGAAGTTTGGCATGTTCCTCATGGTGCTGCAGTGCAGATGCCCTTGAGCAAGTGTTAGGGCTGTTGGCAGTGCAGCTGCTCAGTCCTGTCCCATTACAGTGCCAGCTGTGGGTTTTGGGTTTCATTGTCCCGGGGTTCCCCTTGGGGAGGGAGGTCTTCCAGCAGGGTGATCCTCTTAGGCAAAGGGCTGCACTCTCACTTGCTGCTCTCTCCATGCAGTGACAGCTCCCTCCACCATGATGCCCACCATGCCTTGGACCACAGGTGAGTCCAGAGGGGGTATGGGGTCTGATGAGCTTCTGCCCTCAGGTATGGATCACAGACTTACAGGATGGCTGAGGTTGGAAGGGACCACTGGAGTAATCTTGTCCAACACGCTGGTTAAAGCAGGGTAACCTAGAGCTGGCTGCTCAACATGATGACCAGGTGGATCTTGGCTATCTCCTAGGATGGAGAGTCCACCACCTCTGTGGGCAACCTATGTCTGTGCTCAGTCACCCTGACAGAGAAAAAATGTTTCCTGATGTTCAGAAGGAACCTTCTGTGTTTCACTTTTTGCCCATGGCCTCTGGTGCCCTCCCTGGGCAGCACTGCAAAGAGCCTGGCTTTTGGAGAGGGTTGACTCCCAGTAGGTTGTACTTCATAAGCAAAATGCTGCTCTCTCACCTGCTGATTTCTCCCTGCAGCACCACGTAGCTCCAGCTCAGTCTCCCCCCAGTGACACTGATCACATTTAGGTCTGGAGATTTTAAGGGGTCTGGTTATCTCCTGCTCCAGGTGTCCTGCTGGAGGGGCAACCCCATGGACTGGGGTTACTGCACATGCTGAGCACAACCTGTGCTCTGGGCTGCGGGCATGCAAGGGTGGTGTTTTGGGGTGGTGACATGTGCCCAGGAGGGAAGGTCACAGTGGGACTGTGGCTGAGCCCTCTTCTCTGACAGCCGTTGGTGATGGGATGTCAAGAGATCTCTGCCCATGCCTGGGCTCTGTTCCTTTCCGCAGGGACAGGCTCCTGTGGTGGCTTACTCCAGGGTTTGTGGGGCTCCATCCAGAGCCCGGGCTACCCCTATTCCTACCCCAACAATGCCCGCTGCGTGTGGCGCATTCGGCTGCGGGACCCTGCTCGCAGGATTGAGCTCCGGTTTTTGGATGTGGAGTGAGTCCTGTGGGGGGCTGGCTGTGGGCTCAGGGGCAGCTTCGTGTCCACTGTGGGGGCTCCTGGCTGCCTGTGCCCAAATCCTGGGGCGAGGCGGGTGTGGGGTGGGGTTGCTGAGCCCCGCAGCTCCAAATGAGGCTCGTACTGGGAAGTGGCACAGCCGGCGGTGCCCACTGAGCCCCTGTCCCCGCCAGGCTGGAAGGCAGCAGCTGCTCCTACGATGCCATCGAGGTGTACGACGGTGGAGCCCCCGGGGAGCGGCTGCTCGGCACCGTTTGCAGGAATGACCACCGTGTCTTCACATCCTCTGGGCACCAGATGACCATCCTGTTCCGCAGCGACGTCAGCATCTCCGGGAGAGGCTTCCAGGCCCAATACTCCTCGTTTCTTGCTTTCAACAGCACCGCAGGTAAGGCATGAGCTGTCCTTTACTCCTTGTCAGGGCAGGAGATCAAACTCTCTCTTAAAGGGCTTCTGATGGTTCCTGACACCATTGGGAATCCAGACTCTGCAGCCCCACTGACAGACATCCTTGCTCTGGGGCACCTTTTTTGACAGCACAGCCACGAGACTGCTGCCAGATGCTGTTCCTTTTCCTGGTGGGCAGGGATGGGGCTTTCTGCACTTCCCTCTGTGCTGCCGCTGTGCCATCACGCATTTTTCTGGCCCATGCTGCAGAGACCAATGCTCCTGCTAATGGCTACTTCGTTTCCCCCAAATCAAGAGGGCTTATGTGCTCAGATGCAGTGCAGTGAACTCCTTCTGGCAGCAGAGAAAGTGTGGAGGAGCAAGCGTGGCTGCTGCTCTCTGTCTGCAGCACTGGCAGCTCCAGCTTGACTCCCCCAGTGTCACTGAGCTCAGGTGGGGCTGCAGGGCTTGAGGGGTCTGGTCACCTCCTGCCCCTGCTCAGGGTGACAGTCACAGGATGGCTGAGGTTGCTCTTGCTGTGTCCCACCAGGTTACAGCACTGACTGCAGGGTTTGGGTTTATGTATCCCTGGATTTGCTTTGGGGAAGGGTGACCCCCACAGGGCTCCTGGTCTTGGGTTAAAACACTGTGCTCTTACTTTCTGCTCTCTCCCTGCAGCTCCAAGCAACTCCAGCTGGGCTCCCACCACGTCCTGGAGCAGCGGTAAGTCTGGAGGGGTGGAGGGGTCTGGTTATCTCTTGCCCTTGCTCAGAGTCACAGAATCACAGTGTGGCTGAGGTTGGAAAGGACCTCTGGAGGTCATCTAGTCCAACATCCCCTGCTAAACCATTGCTGGCTCAGTCTGGACCTGGTGGCCACCAGGGCCCCTTCTGGAGAGCTGCTTCCCAGATGGGTGGCCCACAGTGCCTGCTGGTGTGTGGGGTAGTTCTTCTCCAGGAGCAGGACTTGGTGCCTGTCCTTGTCCTGCATGATGGTCCTGTTGGCCCATTTCTCCAGCCTGTTGAGGACCCTCTGCACAGCAGCAGGACCCTCTGCTTGACCAGCCACTCCTCCCAGTTTGGTGTCATGAGCAAACTTGCTGAGGGTCCACCCTGTCCCATCACCCTGACAGTTAACACAGACGATCGCAGCCCTGCTGAGTGTTCACCTGCTGCTCTCTCCCTACAGCACCAGGTAACTCCAGCTGGCTGACCACCATGTCATCGAGCACAGGTAGGCTGGGAGGACTCGGGGCAGGAGGCACTCAGACCCCTCTGGTTATGGGTGATTAATGTTGGAAGGAACTTCTGGAAGTCAACTGGTCCAACCCACCTACTAAAGCCAGGTCACCTAAAGCTTGCTGCCTATGAGTATAGGAATGAGAGACATAGGAATGGAGAGTCCCCCACCTCCATGGGCAACCTGTGCTTGAACTCAGTCACCCTCACAGTAAAAGAGCTTCCTGATCTTCAAGCAGAACTTTCCAGGAATCTCTGATACGGGGTCCTCAGATGGGAAGGCTCACGCTCACATCATAAATGTTGGGTCAGTCAGAGAAGCTGATAATATTTGCTAGGAACTGAAAATACAAACTGAAAATCTCTTAGACCTCTGTAGGTCTCTTGTTCATTCTTAAGGTTAAAAGAAATAAATGTGTGGCATTTTCTAATTTGGAATACAATTTAAAAGTGTCCATTTACACATTTCTCTTTTCTTGGAGTCATTTGAGCGTGTACTTTAAAGTATCCTAGAAATCCATGAGTTTATTTCACTACTAGGTCATTATTTTACTTTGTTTTACTACTTTGGTCATTAGCAGTTGAGATAGGGGAGAATCAGGCTCAGCTGGGACTTTTTCCCTTTCAAGGAAAAGCTGACCTCTAGCAGTTCAACCTCTATAATTGTGCAGCTCTAGGTCAAATACTCGTATCCTGCTGGTGCAGACACTGAGGGTCAGCATTCTAAAAGCTATTCAGTGTGTTTAGCATCTCCTAACCTGCACTGAGATGTATATGAATGTAATAGAAAGATCACTGAAGCTGACAGAATTCACTACCTCTGAATTTTAGACATAAACTCTACATAGACATATTCCGAAAACAGCCTTAAATGGTGTATACATATATTTTTCTGCTCACGTTTTTCTCTACAGAAGATTATTCTTGTGGTGGCTTGCTTTCCTCTTCATCTGGTACATTACAGAGTCCATTTTACCCCAGAAATTATCCAAACAATGCCAACTGCGTGTGGGAAATAGAAGTAAAGAACAACTTCCTTGTCACACTTACATTTGGAGATATTGAGTAAGTACGAATTTATTCCTTGGGAAGAAGAATGCATGGGACTGACAACTTGGACTTACTAAGCAAAGCCTTACTTGATTTCCAGGACTTTTTTTGAAGGCTTTGGTACATCTGAAATGAGACGTGTTCATTTTTGTTTATTTAGTCAAAAATGTGGCTGTCATCTAATGAGATAGAAATTGGAGTAACTTCTGTCTCAATTATTTCATAGTTATATCTGCAAAACGTACTCTTTCACAATAAACATTTAATCTGAGTTTAAAAAGAGAAAGGAAAAAGAACTAAGAAATTAGACAGGAAGCATTTAACTAAATACTCATGTTTGCTCCCCAGGATGGAGGGCGGCAGGTGCCTCTCTGACTACGTGGAAGTCTACGACGGGCCCCTCCAGAGCTCCCCTCTCCTGGGGAAGTTTTGTTCTGGTTATTATCGCACATACACGTCCTCCTCAAACCTGATGACTGTCCGATTTCACAGCAACTCTCGATACACGTACAGAGGGTTTCAGGCCAACTATTATTCCACTCCAGCTGATCAGGGCACTAGTAAGTTCATCCTTAAAGCAGAAATAAAAATCGCTTCTCAGCTACTTGCTAATTCACTGAGTGTTAATCTAGTTGTACCAATTTAATGAATCACCCATTTCATATTATTTTAAATTAGATCTGCAGCATTTTCATAGAGATCAAGTATGCGGTTTGGATTCTCAACTCCTGATTTACCGGCTGGTTCTGCAAAAGATACTGTTAATTAATTCACAACTTACAACCTCTTTTGGACGCTTCAGTAACTTGTTTTCTTTGCCCTCCACTAGCACTGCTGTGTTTGCCAGACTATATGCACGTGGTTGTGAGCAGATACTTCCTTCAGTCCCACGGCTACTCTGTTTGGAACCTCACCTTGAACGACCCCTTTTGCACACCCAACGTTACGTCAGAGTCTGTTGCCTTCGACATTCCATACACTCGCTGCGGCACAGTCCGAGAGGTAGGAATAAATGTTCCAACAATGTTGAGAGGACATAAAAATTCAAACTGAAGGACTCACTCTGAAAGGCAGCACAGATTGAAAACTGTGGGTGGGGACTGGAAGTGTGCTCTCCCTCTCCTGAGGGGTAAGGTTTGTTAGCACTTGTGTTTCCTGCATCTGCTGCCAGCACATTCCCTAATAGACTGTCAGCCATCTCCTAAGGAATAAATTGTGGAAGGAAGCAAATACTCGGCATTTTCAAGGTCCCAGGCTGAGTGTGATGGTTAAAAAGGTCTCAAAGCTTTCACCAAATATGTGCCAGATTTTAGCTTAAATACTGTGCTGGACCTGAACCATCATGACTTTAATGTTTAAAGCATTGTACAGGCTGCATTTTATTCAGTTATGTCTGCATTTAATGTGAGTAGTTTTCTAGGCCAACATTGCAGGCATTGAATATCACATGGAGATTACAGATCCTTACTTCTGCTGAGGACAGAAATTACTGGGTTTAGACTTTTCCGTGGCAGACTTTTTGGGACGTAGCATCCTTACCATGCACATTGCTGTAAGGATACAGCAAAAAGTAGAATGTGCAATAAAGTATTCACTATATGAATTAATTTTCACTTTTATTTTATGTGCCAAACAGGGAAACAATGATACAATCAGCTATTCCAACGTTATTACAGGATCCTCTTCTGATACTGTAATCACAAGAAATGGAAATCTTCACTTGCATGTCAACTGCAAGATGCTCCAGAACACGTGGGCACAAACAATGTATGTTGCAGAGGACAATTTTGAAGTCAATGAGACTCAGTACAGCAGATATGATGTGAACCTGACGTTTTATGATTCCTCATACTTCTCACGGCCAGTGTACGATTCACCATACCATGTCCATATGAACCAGAATTTGTTCCTTCAAGCTTACCTGCACAGCTCTGATCCAAACCTGGTGCTGTTTCTGGACACCTGTGTGGCATCTCCCACTGCCTACAATTTTACAGCAGTAACCTATGACATAATCAGGAATGGGTGAGCTCTTATGCATTACAGTTGCAGATGGAACTGCCTTTGAACTCCTATATCCCTTTCCCTTTCCCTTCTAATTAATAAACACGGGCACTTGGGGTTTACTGGGGAAAAGGGGATGGATTGACCCAAATATAACAAACACACTCACAGCTTAAAATGACAAGTAGACTAAGTGGCTATGGCCAGTTCACCACAGATGGCTATTACTGAAGAGTGACATACCTCAGGTAAGGTTAATTTACCTTCAGAAAATCAAACACCAGGTATCTGGACACACAGGAGGCTGAGGGGGAGGTAACATGGTTCAATTCTTCCAAAGAAGAGCCTTTTGTTTTTCCTGCTTGCAGGTTTCTGAACTGGTTTCATTACATTTAAAAAATAACTTCTCACATTACGTGTTTTATTGCATGTAAATTACTGACTGCAGTGTGTACTCATGAGATCTATTTTTGTTTCTTTTTAGGTGTGTTCGAGAGCCTTCCTACGCTACATATTATTCACCCCACAGTCACATACTCCGGTTCAAATTCAACGCCTTCCAGTTTATTCGGAGCAATCCACAGGTTTACCTGAGGTGTGAACTAGTGGTGTGCAGGGCCTATGATTATTCTTCCAGATGCTACCAAGGCTGTATTAACAGGCCCAAGAGAGAGGCAGACTCTGGCCAGGAAAGTGTGATTGCTATTGCTGGCCCAATACAGGTTTGGGAACATGGTTCTGAGAATAGCAATGAGCTTGAATCTAAATAAAACTGTCTCCTTTGACAGGGGTCATCTTTAAATGCCAGTCGAATTCTGTAAGAAACTAAGCTGATAGATTACCAGAAGTTCTAGAATAAATATTAGGAATATGCTTACTGACTCATGCCTGTTAATCCTATTTCACATCAGTCATCTCTGTCTCCAGATAAAAAAAATTCTACTTCAGCAGTTCTGTGCAGAGTCAATTTTGCAACCTCTAAGCTTTTTGTTTGCTGTTTGCTTTCTTAATGGTAAAACTGAAATGCTTAAGTTGCATGTTAAGTTCTAGAAACAAATTCTATTAATATACAGCTGAGCCTGGACATGTTGGAGTGTAAGAAATGGGTTAACCTTTAAATCTGTTCTAGAATGTCATTTCCCCCCATTTTTTATGTTTTGGAGACAACAAGATGAGGGACCAAGTGTAGCTGGGTCCTCTCATCTTTCCAAGAGCTGGACTCATTTATCATCCAGGGGAACATGAAATCAGCTCCTGTCCTATTTCGTGTTTTTCACGCACCATTTATTATTGCTGTTGGCCCCCTGGCAGTTCATAGAACCTTAAAATACCCTGAGCTGGAAGGAACCCACCAGGATCATCCAGTCCATCTCCTGGCCCTTCACAGACACCCCAACAATCCCACCCTGTCCCTCAGAGCATCATCCAAACCCTCCTGGAGCTCTGGCAGCCTTGGGGCTGTGCCCACTGCCCTGGGAACTTGTTCAGTGCCCACCACCCTCTGGGGGAAGAGCCTTTCCCTGAGATCCAACCTGACCCTCCCCTGGCACAATTTCAGGTCATTCCCTTGAGTCCTGTCACTGGTCCATGGACAGATCAGTGCCTGTCCCTCTGCTTCCCCTCATGTGGAAGGTGCAGACCACCATGAGGTCTGTCCCCAGCTGCTGTTTTCACTCTTGTTGGGTTTCTCTTGAAACATAAAGTGAAGAAACTAATTCCATGCCAGATCCTGTAAGCCTTGGCAAACACCAACAACAGATCACACTGGCTGAGTAATTTGAGGGATTGAGCAATTTCCTTGCATTGAGTAACTTCACTGTCAATTCAAGATTAAAATCCAAGCATGTCAGGCTTTCTGCGGTGGTGGCTCACCTCCGTGGAAAGAAGTGGACTTGACAAAATAACTCAGCATTGAAAGAAGCCAGAAGACCAGGGAAAGTTTGCAGCTCATTAACAACCCTCAAACTAGTTATCACCCTACAGTATTAGGCTCTCAAATCTTATTACAGTCCCTGAAGGATCAGCTTCCTTCTCTCAGGATGGATATCTTGACTCAGCCAGTGAAAAATACAGCCTGGGTTGTAGGGAACACAGATGGGATGGCTGGTTCTTGCTCCATACCCAATATGAGTTTGTCTCCCACTTTTTCAGATGTAAATAAGGATCAAGAGTCCTCCTTTTCTATAGGGCAGCTGTGATTACATCAAAAATGGCATTAGAGCCCATCTGTACCTGTGAAAGGTGCTTCAGTAAATCTCACTGTGGTGCAATGTATGTCTTTACCCTTCAGGCAATGCTACCACTGCTGGACCTGCTCTGTGATGTTTTCTGTTTCCAGTGTAGTCAGTGAGAGCAAGCAAAATATTTGAACTCAAATACTACTGTTGTACTCTGCCAAGCCTTCTTTTAAATCCTGTTTCCTATCACGTCCCATTTTCTAAGATGCAGGTAAAATTTCGCATAAAAATTACATGGAATAATGAAATATTTCAAATGAAGAAGGTTTTATGTATCTAAAATACCTAGATAATCATGCAGGACTGAAAGACAAAAATGATTCTTCTAATTGCATATGGATCCTTACACATAGTGTCTGAATACTTGTGACTAGTTCTTGTTGAGGAAATGAGCTACTTGAGTTATTTTCTATTATGGTTGATTTCCAACACAAACTACGTAATTACAAAATCTGGAAGACTGTATCAAGGGTGATATTTCTTGTCTTGATTCCTGGAAGTGGTTCTGCATTTTGCACTCAAAATTTTGTTGTCTTGAAGGGCATCTTCTCTAATATGGAGATTTTCCAAGCAATATGTTGTTCTATATGGGGTTCTCCTGCAAGAACAGAGGAACATCAAACACCTGAGTTCTGGAAAAATCCAGGAAGGTCTTATTCATGGTCCAGATCTGCTGTGAGATCAACACCGCGTAACAGTTTGTATCTGTGGCTTACTGTCTAAGTCAGGCACCTCTGTAAAATTCCAATTATGCTGTAACCATGATAATATAATTATTGGCACAGACTAACCTAGCACTCCATTGTCAGTCAAAAGCAATTTTGGAAAACAACTTAAAAGTCCCATGCCTAGGTTTTTTGTTTGCTTGTTTGTTTTATTTCTTTGCCAATAAATCATTTCAAATGAAGCCAGAATAGCTTTTTTTTTTTTTTTTGGCAATAGCATAGCTCTGTCTCAGGTCAGGCAAAGGTGTCGATTCATCTACTTTCATTTCTGCAGGGTAAAAGATAACTACTAGCAATTAATGAACATTATCAGGGTTGAGAATGCCTTCCTGGAGAGCAGCTGTGGCACAAACATCTAGGCAATTGCAGGGTGACAAAAGGGCTCCGAGAATGCCTGGCTGGAACCTGCCAGCTCCAGGCTACAACACCCCTGAGCTCCTCAGAGCTCTGCTGAGCCAGTGCCAGAAGCCAAGCTCCATCTCAGTCACCAGCCAGCTGCAAGACTGCTCCTCCTGTTTCCCCAAACAGCAATAAATTGTTTTGGATACTGGAGTGAGATCCTCACCTGCTGGGCCTTGCTTTAATGTCTCTGGAAAGGGAATTTTCCTCCTCAGCCTGGACTGTGTGTGATAAGGCTGGCCCTGCACTGTGGCCAAGGCAGGTGAAAATGAACTTCAACGTCTGCTCTCAGGTGTGCTCCACTTGAGTCAACAGACCGTTGGGACCTTTATTGCAACATTCGTGACCTTTGGAAGAAGGGGCAGGAACATCAGGAGGGCTACAAGGATGTCATGAGGTTATGCAGGGAGGAAATTACAAGGGCCAGAGTCAAACTAAAACTTCTCCTGTCTAGTGCCATAAAACAGGGTAACAGAGGTTTCTGTAAATTCATTAGCAACAAAAGGAGGGCTGAGGGGAATCTCCACACTTTATTGAATGTAGGGGGAAATCAGGGTGACAAAGGCTGAGGTACTTAATGCACTCTTTGCCTCAGTTTTCAAGGGTAAGACCAGTTGTCCTGGGGGTACCCAGTCCCCCAAGCTGGAAAACAGGGACAGGGAGCAGAGTTGTGCCCCAGTAATTCAAGGGGAATTGCTCAGTGAGCTGCTACACCACTCAGACACCCAGAAGTCTATGGAGCCAGATGGGATTCATCCCAGGTTACTCAGGGAGCTGGTGGAAGGGCTCACTGAGCCACTTTCCACCGTTTACCAGCAGTCCTGGCTGACTGGGGAGGTTCCAGCTGACTGGAAGGGAGCAAATGTGATGCCCATCTAAAATAAGGGCTGGAAGGAGGATCTAGGGAATTTCAGGCCAGGGAAGGTTGTGGAGCAGATCATGTTGAGCGCTGTCATGTGGCATGGCCAGAACAACCAGGGGTCAGCACCCGTGAGGCACCTCAAATCCTGGATTCAGTTTTGGGCTCCTCCCTGCAAAAAAAGTCAGTGAGGTGTTGGAGTGTGTCCAGAGCTGGGAAACAGTCTGGAGCACAAGTCTGATGAAGAGCAGCTGAGGGTGCTGGGGACATGTTCAAAACTTCCTGAGGGAATAAACCCTAGATCAGACTTCAATGCCTTTGCCTTAAAATGTGCCATAATATGATAAAGTAATTGCATACAGCCGGAAGAGATTTTTCTGTGGAAGAATCCCGAAGGGGAGGAGGGTTAAGAGATAACATAGGGTGGAAATGAAAGTTTAATGATTCACAAGTAGTTAATAGTTATGTTTTCTAATAAATTTCTGTTTTCATTCAACTACAACCTACATAATTGCAGCAACCCCCCAAGTGTCTGTATAATCTCCCACTCTATTAAATACTGGTGAATGAATAGAAAATACATCAGTGTCCTCATAGTTGTATTTACACTGTCATATTTGCATTTAGGTCTGAGGTTTTCCTCACCATTCCTTGACTATGTGTGATGAGTCTTCTCCAGCTGTATATCAAATCTTAAACTTTGGGTGGAATGGTGTAGTCATTGCAGTGCTCTTAGTAAATGCAAACTATCATTGTTAATAACTGACATCTCTCCTCACAGTTTATTTTTTTAACCACTCTTTTCTGAAATGCTCCACCAAATCTTATTTGAAAAAGCTTGTGGTAGCATTTATTTCCCTTTCACGGCTGCTGGTCAACTCAGTAAAAGCCCATATTATTCCTATTCTTAGCTCAAGTTCTTGGTTCAAAGTGACACCAATCTTACTACACTGTAGGGTGGCAGCTACGGAAAGAACAATGGAATAAGTCACTGGCTATTGTCTTTTCTTTTTTAAGGGGTGACTCATTCATCCTTATGACAAGACAGAGTCGATCCATTGTGTTATTGTATTCACGTGAACAGGGAACACCAAAGGCAAAGCAGTTGCAGCCCAGTGAAGTCCTCACGGGAAGAATACAGGTCATGCAGGGGATGAGATGTATGAGGTTGTTACAACAGATAACTTGCAAACACAGTGCAGAATCTTTTGAGAGTACTTTGAATATTTCTATTGATCCGAGCTGTTCTTGGACAGTATTTGTTGAACTTAGAATCAATGTAATAAATCTGAAAGTCAATGAAAGTTTAAAAAAAAGTATTTGATATACCCCCACTTTAAGGTGTCTCCAACACCTTCCCCCCTTTTTTTCTTTCTGTTATTTTTAGGCAAATAAGCCAATACAAAACTCATGTTACCTCACAAAGATATGTTTGCTGAAGTGCTTGGGTTAGGCGGGTAAGCCCTGCCAACCTTTTCCAGCAGGCTGTGAGCGCTTGGGAGGTCAGTTACTGTGGCCAGGCCTGCCCATCAATTTTGGTACAGCCAACTTCCAGGCTCTCTTCTTTATACTAATTCTTGGTTGTTTATATGACAGAAAACATAGCCTGGAGCCCACTGGGCAGACCTTGTCACTCCCTCACACTACCTGAAAGCACCGCTGTCTTTTCATGCTAAAGAGCAAAACCTACTGCTTGGCACTGGCATGGTCATGCCCCAGTTGTGCCAGGCTCTGCAGGGAGGCGCAGCCCAGTCTGGCTTGGCCTTTGTGGAGGCTCAGGTGTGTTTGCCCTCAGTGTGCACCTTCGTTGTGACATCTGTGAGCTGAGTTGCATCACTCAAGCAGTGAGCATTTCAGCAAATATCTTCAGAAGGGGTTTTGAGAAGTGTATTGGAGGCCTGATCTCACAGGGGTGAAGGCAAACACTTAACTGTCCCAGTCATTTTCAAAGAATTTGGGATACTAGTCATAGCAGAAAAGTAATGCACATAACTTATTTAAACACTTGCTAATGCAAATATTTAATGATTTCTCTTGGCTCACAGTTAAATGTCAATACATAGTTGCCATCGTGCAATATCTAATACAGCAATATATTGTAAAGTATATTTGTAAAACTGATATAATTCACTGTAGCAGAATTCACTAACTTTGCTTCCCCGTGTACAAATTGTTATATAATGCCTTGCAATGGGGGTACGGGAGAAACAAGTCAGGTGTATTTATGGTTGTCATTGCCCACTCAGTAAATACTGAGCTGCTGCTGCCTCAGATGGTCACATGTAGAACACCCCTCATACCATAAAAACACACTGGTAGAAATTGTCTGGGCAAAAAAGAACATGAAAGGAAATGGTACATACTACACTTTACATTCTGCCTTGCTACATTTGTGATCCAGATAAAAATAAAATATACAGCTCAGAAAACTAGATTACATTTCACTGAGTATTAGGCTGGAGGTAGGTTGATTCTTTTTTTAATTGATAATTTTTTCTTTGAAAAAATTTTATTACTGAAACTACACATTCCTAAGTCAAGCTGCTGGATTCTTTCAGATCTTTGATTAGTGCAAGGAAGAAATGCAATAAGAAGTATTAGGAATTGTTAGGAAATATGATAGAATGCAAACAACAATCTAGTTATATTTTAAATGACAAATCAAGGCACACAACTTTTGTAAGAAAGGTATAAATGGTTGGAACCTTGAGCAGAGAAAAATCTAAAACTGGTAATCCTGACCTTTCCATTACGGCCCTTCATTTTTTCTGGTTTTTAACATCTGAAAGAAGATAAAATTCCTAAAAGGGACAAGGCATGGAGCAACACAATGCAGACATCTGCTGTCCAGGGAATCTTTGGGAAGGCCTGGCATGAGCTGGACTCAATGGGGAAATCATCAAAACCATCACTGGCTAGCAGGGTAGACATATCTTTGGGAATCAACGCCTTTAGTTCAGTTGGCTTCTTTAGGATTAAAAACATTAAATGAATTTGACACGGTTTTTCCTCTCCCTTAGATCCATAGGGGTTTCTCTGCACATAAAGAGGCTTGAAACACAAATATGGTGAGACACAATAGCACAGTTACATCACAAAAAGGAATTCTTACTCTATTACCTTTTGGATTTCCTTGAACACCATACATATAAAAATTTAGTAAAATATTTTTTTAATCTACTAACACTGCAAGTAAATGGAGTTTATTAATTTTGAAGTATCTTAATTCAGCGTTTTCTCTGCATTTCTATATTTATCTAGAAGAAAACTTGCTTTAAGATTTTTTTTATTGATTATGATAAGTTCTGGTTGGTATATAGGATGAACAAAAATCCTTGACAAAGATAAAGTATTGTGGCCAGAGACTTAGCTTCAAATACATTTTCAAAGCTCACAAGGTCTTTAAAAGGCTTCATAAATATGTTATTGTTGTCAAGTTGTGAGAGCAAAGGAAGAAATATGGAGTCTGCCCAAACCAGACATAGAAACACATTCTAGAAAGCAGCTGGAATAGGTAAAAGCATTTAGGCAAAATGGTACATACAGGTCACTTTTAGCTTTCCTTAGAAGGACTTTGCTGTTTATCTGTTTGTATCAGCTTTGAAGTACCATAAAAGTTAAGCAACACATTATTAATGCATTGGTGCAGAGAAGCAACATTGTAAAACTGGGAAAAGACTGATTTGTTTTATGTGCCTTAGGTTGAAATAATCTTTCACACTGAAAGAAATGCATATTACTTCCCTATATACTTTCCTTGGGTTTATACAGACATCATAAAGCACACCCCAGCAGTACAACACCTCTGATGGACTCTCAGTTTTGAGCACAAGTGGCTTTTCACACACCCTGCTATTTTTGCATGGGAAGAGATGATTTTTCCTTGAGCAATTCCCTCTGGCAACTAGCAGCATAATTTCCTGCTTGCTGGTCCTTCTGGTTTAAAGGCAAGGTCAGAGCATGAAGGTGAAGAGATGGTAACACTGAAGAGTTGGAAGTCTTGGAGCCAAATTGCCTTCTCTGGGCCCACCATCGCTTTCAACAGCCAGCTGCTATTGTCAGGTGTATTTTATCTCAGTAATGCTCAGAAAGGAGACTGGCATAAAGACTGCAGATCATTCCACTAAAAACACTTGAAAGAATTAAAGGTGATTTGAATAGAGGAGTATAAAAGGGGTTGGAAGTCAAAAATCAGGCTTGAGCATAGCAGCAGATACAAAGAAGGCAGCTGCAGGGTCCTGTGAGGTAGGAGCAGATATGGCCCATAAGAATCATGAGATTGTTCTCACCCTCTTTCCCAGAAACCCTTCGAACGTAGGGCTGCTGAGAACCTTCTTTCATCATGGGGCCAAAATGCACGAGTGTCGTGTCATGTCATGAGGGAACTGGTGGGTTTTGAGGATATGAGACCCTGCCCAGCCAGGACACCACCCCAATGTTAGATGTAGCTATGGGTGCTGTACAGATTCATTTCACCTGTATATGGCTCTTCTTAAGATTTATGATATTTATTTTTGCCACTTTCTTAGACTTACAACCGAACGCTTTTCCTGTTGTAGGGGTGAAGCAAAGCAGACTGAAAGTCTGAGCAGCACTGGGTGCCCCCCTGATGGGGTATTACCCTTCTGTGTACAACACAAAATGAATTGGAACATATCTAGGGAGTCCTGCAGAGCATTCCTGGGCAGATTCAAAGGGTTAGTGTGAAGACTGATATGTTCAAGCTCCCTCCTGCAAGTAGCACATGACGGAAAACCAGTCCATGGATCTATAACACAGAGTATCATAGTAAGTAAATTTTAATCTATTCCTTACTGAACACTTAGGCCAGCAAGTAGGTGACCTCTGATAGAAGTTACCACAAGTCAGTTGAGGCTGATTTTCTTCGACAAACTTCTTGTACCTGAGATCTTTTGATTATATAAGACAAATTTGATGCCATGCATTCTATCTCAGTGTTGGGTGATCAGCAGCCAAGGCAATAATTTCCATTTATTACTGGTGTGAGAACAGCACTGGATTGCTGATATGCTGCCAGGAATGCAGCCTAATAACCCACATTATTTACAGACTTTTATGGTACATAATTTTGCAACAAACTTCCTGCTGCTCAGATCTCAGTGTGCGCAATAGAAAAGAGAGATAACCTAAGGCACATTTTGTACAGAGGATGTCGGCATTTCAGCAGCTGCACATCAAAGGTGCCTGTTATCAAGCCATAGGTTCTCATATAAAAGTTAAAGAACTTTTACTGGAAGTGCCAAAAATGGACCAGTGAGCTGGAACTGGTGAGGCCTGGAAAGAAGCCTGTAAGCCAAGCTCGTGTTCAAGAGCCATGCCTAGAAGATTTAATTATTGCGGATAAATTTAACCACAGTGCATTTAGTCCTCCTCAGTTCTTGAACCTTGATTGATAGCCATAATTTTTCTGTTCACAGTGTCACAAACCAGCTCTGGATGGATGATCTGGAGATCCTCAATTCCATCCTCTTGTTCAAAGCAGGGTCAGAGAAAAGAAGTTGCTCAGGACTGTGGTTGGTCTGAATATCTTGAAGAACTGAGGAACCTATAAAATTGTTGGGCAACCTAGTCTACTGCTTGTCCACTCTCACAGTGAAATTCTTTTTTCTTATGTTTAAATGGAGTTTATCATCCTTCCACCAGGCACCACTGAGGGGAGTATGGCTCTGTCTTTATTCCATCCCATTAGATATGTGTACACATTGATGAGATCTCCCTGAGCTTTCTCTTCTCCGGACCTCTCCTCATATGAGACCTTTAATCATCTTGGTGGCCCTCTGCTAGACTTGCTCCAGTGTGTCCATCCATGTCTTTTGTACTGGGGAGCCCAGGAACTGGAACCTGCAACCCAGGTGTGACCCCCCAGTGCTGATTAGAGGGGGAGGAGCCCCTCCCCTGACCTTCCTTCAGGCAACATTCCTCTGAGGGCAGCACCAGGCTGTCACTGGCTGTCATTGCTGCAAGGGCACATTGCTGCCTAACAGCCAAATTCATTCACAGGATCCCCAGGGCCTTCTCTGCAGTCCTGCTTTCCAGATGGTTGGGCTCCCTGGTCAGTACAAAGGTCTTATTTTTCAAGAATTCCGAGGCAGGATTATGATCCCATAGCCCCTTCCCAATGACAGTGTGGGATCACTCCACTGAGCACATGGTATTGTTTTTGCTTCTGTCAGGAAGTCAGGAACAGCAGAGCTGTGAATAGCAATGTTCACACTTACATTTCTTTATTAACATCTGAGTACAATCGGTTGTATTTACCATTGTCCTCCAGTTTGTTTGCTCTTCTCAGCAACAGCTTTGACAGCTTCTCATTTTGTTTCTGGACTCTTGCCTTTTGTCTTTCTTTCCTCTATTCTAGCACTGTGAACCTTTGCAGAAAGAGCACTCTTTATTCCCTTTGTCTCTAGACCCAAGCTGTGCTTCTCTGCAGAAGGAGGGTTGGAATACACCAGCAGGAGCATTGAGTGATGTCAACTCTTGCCTTTTGGTTGCAGTTTGTATCATAACCAAAATGAACAGTGAGGTACAGCCTGGATGGAGTGCAATGAAAAGAATATTAGAGCGACAATTGGCTTGTGTCTAGCTGACCTCTATTTCTCCTCTTCAAACCAGGAGCAGCTGTAGGAGTGCAATACAGTGACTCCAGCAGACAGGATTATGGGCTGTTGTGCCCCAAGTGAACTATAAATCTACGAAGACTTCACACAGATCAACCAGAGATCCCAGCTCAACAGTACTTTTGATCTTAATTCAGCCCATACTGCTTTTCTTTTTTTATAAACTCTTTGATTCAAAGGATGGAAGGGAGTTCTGTTGGCAGATGCAGCTGAGGATCACAGTGGCATATTGAGGGAAGACATTGGCAAAGTAGAGCAAGCTCAACAGAGGTCCCCAGATGAGGGTATGTTACAAATAGCTGGCATGAATTTATTTTTGATACCTGACATAATCCCACTTATTATGTTGTTTATGTACAAACAGCAGAGAAACAAGCCTACAATTTCAAATGGAGAACAGAAACACTTATGAGACCAGGACTCTTCTGCTGAACAAAATGTGCTGCCTCACCTTGCAATGTGTTACAGTCTGCTTAAGCAAGCAATTATCCATAAGCAGTAGGGAAATAAAATTGGAACAGCTGAAGCAAGGAAACATGTATCTTCACCATTCTGGTTCCAAAGGTAACACTGGGCCAGCACACACAATTAAGATATTTTATAATAAGGCCATATGCTGGTTTTGGCTGGATTGGAGTTACTTTTTACCCCTAGTGCTACTTCCCTAGTAACACAAATTATCTAGGAAATGGAATCTTTACAACTCCTATGTAATAATTCTGTAAAGATCAGGTAGTCATAAAAAGTATTGCCCAATCAGACATAGCATGGGCCAGACTGACCTTCGGGGCCTCACTCTTTTAACAAGTGCAGGGTATAAATTCTAACGCTCAGTTTTACCAGGATCTCTTGACAAGATGGGTACCACCACGGCCTTTATGGCACTGCTCCTCTTAAATGCAGCACTCCTGGATGCCATCCTGGCTAAGCCACATTCTCCCCGAGAAGGTAGGAAAAGGGGTATGTCACTTCCCGGCACTGGTTCTATAGATGGAACTCACATGCCAGTTTAATCAACTTTTTGCAAAGATTAGAAGTAAGACAGATTGAAATTAGATAACACCATGTTGTCTTATTAAAACTATAAACCAATTGATACAATGATTCAATATTATTTGTGTTGAAGTGAATGTAGTGTGATGAAAATATTATTGCTCTGTTTTGCAGTAGCGTCTTATAGCATAGTTTAAACCAAATTTATAATAGAATACTACCGTGAAAATACTTCTGAAACATTTTGTGCCTATATATTTTTGTTTTTTCAGTATGGAATTAAGAGGGAATATAGTTTCTTTGGTTGCAATTAATGTTTGTTTTAAAATGCTTCAAATTCAGCCTTGCAAACACACATGAAGCCACCCAAAACTTACTGGCTTTATACAATTTAATGGAAATGCAACAGAAAAATACAGTGTCAGGAGGTCCTGGATGTGTGCATATGTTATGTTCCTGCTAGGAATTTCTTCTGATCTGGACACCTGTCTGGTCACTGCTCTTTGCAGCTGTACATAAGAAAACAACATCCATTATATCCTTGGCAATACTGGTGACATAGTGTGTATTGCTAATTTTGCCCATTGCTTTCTTAAAAACAGTTAAAAATATTTCAGTTATAAAAACAGAAAGCAGAGGAAAAAAACTAATCCAAGGAAATCAGAATAAGAGACATTTAATCAAATAAAACCATAGAACAGGGAAACCAAAAGAGCAATACCAAAATCAAGCCCAAGTGTGAAATTTTTGTAGGCAGCCTGACTCATATCCACAATGAATTACTGAGTGTTATTCAGATGAGGGATGATTTGAATAAGCCAGCTGTTATATAAACATAACAGTGTGACTCAAATCCATGGCTTTGTACATCACCTCTAAAAGAAAGTAATTTAATTTGGGAAGGGGTGGGGGGAGCATTGGGATTTTTTGTTTGTTTTGAATCAATTTTGAAGAATGCATAAACCATGAACTTAGGAATGTTTCTCTGTCTTTCTGAAATATTTTCTTACTACAAGAATATGTATTTTAATAATGCAGCCCAATATAGGTTATCTGACCCAACCTAGAAGTGAAGGAGGAGTTTATATAGTGGTTGGTGTTTGCTGTTCATTTATATTAACCTCTGATATCTGTCTTGCTGTATAAAGTCACTCTTTGAACGTGTGGGAATTGCCAAGTACTTTGTGCGTGCTACTGAAAATGATAAAGGCTTGAGAACTACAAGGCACTTCTAAAATGCTGTGTCAGACCACGGACCATGACTAAGCATGTCACTGATTTATTTTTACATGAAAATCTTAGGTACATTTTGCCTATTAGATATGAAATGCAAGTTTTCTTTGTACATGATTTACTTTTTTCTTTTTAACTACACATTTAAGTTTACAGAGCAAAAATACAATTGCGGATAAATGTGTTCAACATCTAAAAATACTGTGGGTATTTCAAATTAGAAGCACAGATTTAAGGAAGTTCCACAAATACTCTATATTTCTCACACCCAGACCCATCTTTCTGTAAACTTTGAGTGTTTCTTTTTATTAGGTTGACAATAAGAGTGCCACATTTGGTTTATTGAACTCCAAGGACTTTCTGTCCAGTCCTAGCAAATACATTAAGAATGGCGTATGCAATACTAAGAATTGCCACCGAAAATTCAAATATTAGTCAAAAATCCAAACTATTCTCTTTAGTCTGACCAAGCATCAATCCATGTATAAAACAGAGATTTGCCCTCAGTTGTCTCTGTTTGGTGCTTTTTATTAACTGAAAAGGTAATTTAGTGGGGCTATCAACCCTTTGTGGAATATGACATTAGTAGTTACCTCCTATTTTCCAGACACCTTGCAACACAGCTTTGCCCTGCATCCCAAAAGATGCAGCTCTCTAGGGAAAACATACCTCAACTGAATTTGTTTATCATATGTCTTGCAAATTAAGTCATTGAAAGCAGCCACGTACAACAAACAAAATAAACTGACAGCTTCAACCAGAAGATGCTCAGAGACATGTCCAACCTGGCTTTGAATGTTTCCAGTGAAGGGACATTTACAACATCTCAGGGCACGCAGAAAATTAGGATGCATCTGACTGAAAAGAAAATGTTTTGGAGTTTCTGGGTTTTCTCTCACTGCAGATGAACATGTGGTGAATATGTGTTCAGGAATCTGTTATTGATTGCTCTCACCAGGCAACACCAGCACTTTGTTCGGACCCCTAAGCTCTCCACTGCCCATGTGACAGAGTGGGAACAATATCCCCAGCACTGGGAGAAAACCTGGCCGTGCTCCTTCATCTGCCAGGGCTTCACTTGCTTGTTTCTTTTCCTCTCCTGCAGATACCACAACCCTGAACACAGACACCGTTCCTCCAGGTGGGTCTGAACTTCTCCTCGTTTTTCTGGACACCACTTCTGCAGAAGCAGTCAGTGGTGCAGAGGGTGGGGTTTGGTCTTCTGTGTGGGAGAGCAGAGTCTGGGAAAAGCACAGCCTAGGGATGCCAATGGTGGGAGTCGTGGAACTCACAGAGCACTGCCAAGGCCCTGGCTGGAGAAGGTGCCTGTGTGCTAGAGCCTCTTCTTAAGTTTTCCTTTCTCCCCCTTTCCCAGATGCCTCCGTGAGGTTGGTGAATGGAAGGAACCGCTGCGAGGGCCGCGTAGAGATTTCCCACTCCGGGATCCAGGGCACTGTGTGTGACAACAACTGGGACCTGGATGAGGCCAACATCGTGTGCAGGGAGCTGGGATGTGGCTTTGCTGTTTCTGCAACATCAGGCGCCTTCTTTGGGCCAGGCAGTGGTGTGATCTACCTGGACGACGTGAACTGTGCAGGGTGGGAGTCCTCCCTCTTCCAGTGCAGCCACCGTGGCTGGGGCGTCCATGACTGCCACCACAGTAAAGATGCCAGTGTTGTGTGCTCAGGTACCTTGGTTTTCCTTCCCAACTAGCTGGACTCTCTAAGAAATTGGCCCTTGATGGCCACAAAGAGATGTGTGCTGGAGACATATTTAATGTACCTTCAACTGTTCCCACCAAACAAGACCACCCTGCGGAGACTCCAAACTCTCCATCCCCCATGTGACAGGGTGGCACCAACATCTCCTGCACTGGGGGAAAACTCGCCCATGCTCCTTCATCCACAGAGCCTTCAATTCTTTCCTTCTCTTCCTCCCTTACAGGTGCAGTCATGATCACCACTCCTCCTCCAACAACCATGCCAGGTTTGTGTGTTTTCTTCTATTTCTCTGAGGTATTACCTTGAAGGTGTATTAGTTACTCTTTTGGAGGTGTCATCTGTATCAATTGCATATTGCAATACTTTTGAAAAAAATTATTCTTGGTTCTCCTTAAATCCTAGGCAATTGACCTCTCTCATTGAGTCGTTCTGTTGCTGGGGATGGATTTCAGAATATGTTGATTGTGTGCGAGATTTTCTTTTGGTTTTCCTCTGATTTTATGGTATTTGGGCCAACACCTTTTGCTCAGACCCCCAAGCTCTCCATTGTCCATGTGAGAGGGTGGCACCAACATGCCCAGCACTGGGAGAAAGCCTGACCGTGCTCCTTTATCCATCAGGCCCTCACTTGTTACTTTCTTTTCCTCTCCTGCAGATACCACAACCACAGATGACATCCTGTGTGACACTCTTCCAGGTGGGTCTGAGTTTGTCCTTGTGTTTCTGGCCACTGATTTTCTACCCCCATTCCAGGGGCTGAGTCACTGCAGCTCCCTCATCCACCAGAGCCTCACATGCTTCTTTCCCTTCCTCTCCTGCAGATACCACAACCACAAGCACAGCCACAACCACAGAGATCTCCACAACCACTCTTCCTCCAGGTGGGTCTGAACTTGTCCTCGTTTTCCTGGACACCACTTTTGCAGAAGCAGTCGGTGGTGCAGAGGGTGGGGTTTGGTCTCTGTGTGCGAGAGCAGAGCCAGGGAAAAGCAAAGCCGAGGGATGTTGAGGGTGGGAGTCCGGGATCTCATAGACTGTTTACAGGGCTGCAGCAAGAGAGGTTGCCCTCGTGCTAGAGCCTCTTCCTATGTTTTCCCTTTCTTCCCCTTTTCAAGATTCCTCTGTGAACCTTGTGAACAGCAGGCTGTGTAGGGCTGTGTAGAGGTTTCCCACTCTGGGGGTCATGGCACCGTCTGATATGACCGTTTCAGAATCTGTTGATTACATGGGAGATTTTGTTTTCTTTCTCCTCTGATTTTATGATATTTGGGTCAGCATCTTTTGCTCAGATGCCCAAGCTGTCTGTTCTGCTTGTGAAAGTGTGACACCAACATCCCAAGCACTTTGGAGAAAACCTGCCCATGCTCCCATATCCCAAAAGGTTTCAATTCCTTGTTTCTCTTCCTCCCTTACAGATACCACAACTATGACCACCACTCCTTATCCAACAACCACACCAGGTTTGTGTGTTTTATTCTGTTCCTCTGAGATATTACCTTGAAGGTGTATTAGTTACTCTTTCAGGGTTATCATCTCTATCATTTGCATAATGGAATGCCTATTTTAA
>JAWWEU010000160.1:32331569-32342156 GCA_035583155.1 Acropternis orthonyx
TTGCAGAAGCAGTCGGTGGTGCAGAGGGTGGGGTTTGGTCTCTGTGTGCGAGAGCAGAGCCAGGGAAAAGCAAAGCCTGTTGAAGCCAATGGTGGGAGTCCTGGAACTTGTAGAGCATTGGGAAGGTCCTGGCCAGAGAAGGTGCCTGTGTGATGGAGGCTTTGCCTAAATTTTCCCTTCCTCCCCCTTTCCAAGATTCCTCTGTGAGCCTGGTGAATGGCAGGCTGTGTGGGGCTGTGTAGACCTTTCCAGCTCTGGGGTCCAAAGCAACGTCTGTGAAGGTGATTTCAGAGTATGTTGCTTATGTGGGAGATTTTGTTTTGTTTCTCCTCTGATTTTATAATATTTGGGTCAGCATCTTTTGCTCAGACCCCCAAGCTGTCTGTTCTGCTTGTGAAAGTGTGACACCAGCATCCCCAGCACTTTGGAGAAAACCTGCCCATGCTCCAATATCCCAAAAGGTTTCAATTCCTTGTTTCTCTTCCTCCCTTACAGATACCACAACTACGACCACCACTCCTTATCCAACAACCACACCAGGTTTGTGTCTTTTCTTCTCTTTCTCTGAGGCATTACCTTGAGGGTGTATTAGTTACTCTTTCAGAGGTATCATCTGTATCATTTGCATAATGGAATGCCTATTTTAAATAATCCTCCTTGGTTCTTTTTAAATCCTTCACACTGGACATCTCTGAGTGTTTCTGTTGCTGGGGATGGCTTTCAGAGTATGTTGATTATGTGGGAGATTTTCTTTTGTTTCTCCTCTGATTTTATGGTATTTGGGCCAACACCTTTTGCTCAGATTCCCAGCCTCTTCGTTCTCCATGTGAAAGTGTTTCATCAACGTCCTCAGCACTGGGGGGAAACCTGTCCATGCTCCTTCATCCACAGAGCCTTCAATTCTTTCCTTCTCTTCCTCCCTTACAGATACCACAACTATGACCACCACTCCTCCTCCAACAACCACACCAGGTTTGTGTGTTTTCTTCTATTTCTCTGAGGTATTACCTTGAAGGTGTATTAGTTACTCTTTTGGAGGTGTGAGCTGTATCATTTGCACATTAAAAAGCTTTTTTAAAAAAAATCCTTCTTGATTCTGTTCAAATCCTACACACTGAACCTCCCTGTTTGAGTGATTCTGTTGCTGGGAAAGGATTTCAGAATATGTTGATTATATGGGAGATTTTCTTTTGTTTCTCCTCTGATTTTTTGGTATTTGAGCCAACACCTTTGGCTCAGACCCCCAAGCTCTCCTTTTTCCATGTGAAAGTGAGGCACCATCATGCCCAGCACTGGGAGAAAGCCTGACCGTGCTCCTTCAGCCATCAGGCCCTCACTTGTTGCTTTCTTTTCCTCTCCTGCAGATACCACAACCACAGATGACATCCTGTGTGACACTCTTCCAGGTGGGTCTGAGTTTGTCCTTGTGTTTCTGGCCACTGATTTTCTTCTCCCACTCTGGGGACCAGGGCATTGGAGCTCCCTCATCCACCAGAGCCTCACATGCTTCTTTCTCTTCCTCTCCTGCAGATACCGCAGCCCTGAATCGAGACTCTGTTCTTTCAGGTGGGTCTGATTGACATGTCTCTTACTGATTGACAAACAATCTGTAGGCCCCTTTGCCATGTTGCTTCCTAGTGCCCTGTATCTGCTGGCTCCACGACCAGAAAATGGCATCTTGTGCTCTTAGAGTGTAATCATTACAGACTCTCAGTTGCTCTTTAGCTTCTTGACATAGTCTTTATTCATTTTGTTTGACCATGGAATCATTTGTGAATCAATGTGCAGGAAAACACTTTGGTTTCTGATTAAACTCAGATTACAGCATTTTAAGTCAACCTCTCTTTACCTGATGACCTTTGAGATTAGGTAGCTCAGGAGAACAGATGTAAGCCTCTCTCTTTCACTTTCGTGCACAGAGCTGGCCTTTGACATCCAGGCAAAAGGGGCGTCTTCAAGCTCAGTGCCTGCTGCCAGCTCCTCTGTCCCCTTGGCTGTCACCGCTGTGGTGCTGGGAGCTGCTGCTCTTCTCACCGTGGGAGGATTTCTTTTGAAGCGTAAACTGCAGAAACCCATCCCATACCAGACAATGTAACCCAGGCTTGCAGGTGGAAGGATATTTTCACCAGCCATCTGCTTCCGTATTTGGTTTTTGCAGTCAGTGTGAAGGGCAACTCTTCTTCTCTGAAGAACGTATTGCATCAAGATTACAACTGATGTTGCCGTGAACTGAACTTGTAATGCAGTCTGACTTCAAAATATAGTCCAAATATACTTAAAGTATAAAGAAGGGTTGATTCTTCCACCCCAGCATTAAGTAGACATCTTCAATGTTGGACATTTCAGGGCATCTCAATTGAACTCGTGGTTGAGTGTCAGTCTGATTTAGGTGACTTGAGGAAGAACTGACTTCTTTGGACATTGATGATATACAGATAAAACACCTGTGTAGCACCATGACATACTCTGGGAAATAGTCCAACAAAAATGTTTCTTTGCAGCAAAAAAATCTCAGTAATGAGCCATAAGCAAAAATGCACATAAGGAATTATTCCTGTACAGCGTTCCTTACTTTGGGGGTATGGTTCTTCCCAAGTAGATGTTTCTCTGAGCAACATTTCTCTGAACAAATATAGGCCATTTATAAGATTTTTATATAGACGATGAATGTAATCAAATCTGTTATGTAAATGTGTAATAAAAGCAGAAATAAAACTGTTTTTCTGAGCAACACTTTCTTTTTGTGTACTTGCAAACATACTGCTTGTGTGTCTGAACTCCTGGCTAACATGTTATGAGGATGGAAAATGTCATTTCTGACAAAGTAACTTTTCCAAGCAATGATTCCTGCTCTTGCTCTCACACATTTCTACACCTGTGAGGAAGGGGAGGGAGAGAATGTACGTAAGTTGCCGTAAGGAAGTGTGACCTGTCTCCTATCCCCATGCGAAAACAAAACAAAAACAATGAAAAAGGAAGAAACTGTTTGGAAGAAACTACTTAATACAGGTGGAAAGGTCATTGGTATTGATTGAGAAATGCCCTTCTTCAGACTTTCCTGTTTTCCAGCCAGGTATGAAAGAGGTAAGTTCATTTGGAACAGCATAATGTACCAAGTGTGAGGTGAGCCAGAGTCAAAGCAGTGACGTGTAAGGAAGGTGAGCTGTACTCCAGGGTGACATCCTGACCTGACAAGGAGGATGTGGGTGGCCCTGACAGGAATCATCATTACAGCCTGTACCATTTCTTCCTTCAAGATGCCTTCTGCTCACGATTCCATGCAGGCCTCGCATCACCTCTCTGTGTTATGGAGAAGGGATCATGCAAGCAGGGACTTGCACCGCACAGAGAAAGTGTAAGTGAGTTTTGTTTTCCACACGTAAGGAACAAGGACTAAGGGTCCTCCTCACTCTTTTGCCTACACCCACCTTTGAAGGGCAGAGCAATCCAGAAGGGTGACCTGCCTTTCATCTAGTCCTGTTGTGCAGACCAGAGATTGACCAGACTCAGAGGAATCCAGTGAGATCTGCTCAGCATAGCAAGGACTGGATTTGACAATTAGGAAAGGGTCATGCTCGAAATTACATGTGCCTGGTGAATGATCTCTCTGCCACAGATCTCCCTTCCCATCTCCTGTCCCCTCCCCCACCCCCCAATTAAGGAAATTACCAGTAAATCCAGTCGTGGACAGTTCTGATCCACTTGCATCCTCCCCACTGACCAAATGCAGATCAGTTTGCAATAACATCCTTCACATTACACAGGTAACAGAGCCCAAGAGGCCATCAGGAAACCCAATAAATTAGACTAAGCTGCCTCATTGCATCATAACACCTGGATTAAGACTATCATTCCTTTGTGCAGAAGTCTGTGGATACTCTTATTCCAGTGAAGACACTTTCTTGTAGTTATGTGTAAAAGAGGATTAATCTTGTTTTTTCTTTGAATAGTTTTCATTTTGACCTCACAAAACCCAGTCTGCAAACAGTCCTCACAATAGTCAGCAGAAGAAAAAGTGTTTTCAAAGCTCTGTGTAGCGTCTTTCACAGATTGCTGTGCTGGGCAATACCTCAAGCTGCCAGGATTCCTTGAGAACAAAAGTATGTTATGGCAAGAGACTTACCTCATTAATTGGAAGGGTGAAAACATGTGTTGTGTGTTATTTACATTAAATAAACAATTAAGATTAATTGGAACATGCTATTTATTTATTTCTATGTGCAGAGATTGTCTGATGATCAAGTTCTCTAGAAATACCTAGTTTTTTGAAATTAAGAATTTATTAGTGAAGAGTGTAGTGAAGAATTAGTTAATCAATATTGCTCTTTTACTTGTGCACCTTAAGATGTTTTCTTACACTTGAGCCACCTGGGAATCCCTTTTCTGTTCCCCTTCCTCCTCACCCTTTTCGGTTATCACCAGAGTTTGGAAAAGAATTGCTAGCCATCACTTACTCTCACTTCACTGATTCCAGTGTTTGATTGGCCAGTCAAATATACTGGATTTTTTCTACTTCTTGTCAAGGTGTCAAACCCAGAAGAATATGAATAGTGAATACCAGGTGTTGTGTACATATCCTCATTCATGTGCGAATGTGGTTGTTTGGATAAAGCAGAAATGTATTTACCTTTTTCAGTGTTCACTTTCAAGGCTTCCAACGTTATCTTTGGCCTCTTGTATTTTATACTTCCTTCTTCCATTCCAATAATGTGGGCCTTAATGGAAAGGCCTTCTAGGCCATTGTCTTTATCCTTTGAGTTTTGGTCTTCATCCTTGATGACAGTTCCTGGAGGCAATAAATCTGTATATGGCAGCAATTTTAACTTGGGATAATTCTATCCAAGACCTGATGGCTGTAAAGGTGGGAATGAGACAGAGAACAACATTCTGGTTCTTCAGGGTAGGATGTTCATCGTCTTTTCCTGGCTAAATTATTAAAATGCAGAGAGGAAATCAACCAATCTGGTAAGAGAGTGGGGAAAAAGAATTAAGCATTATTTCATGTTGTGGAAAAGCTTTGGATTTGGTCTTCAAGGAATGTCACAGCTGTAACTGTCACTATGCAAAATTAAACAAACAATATATTAAGAAATTTTCTTAATAGAAATCTGAACATTTCCCCCCTCATTTGTTGGTTCAAAGGATCAAAGGAAATTATAGAATAAAATTGTTTTCTTAACACTGTATAAAATCTGCAGATTTTCTGCAGCATTTGAGCAAAGAGTTATCATCTGACCGTGATCCTCCGACACTTTTTTCCAATCTAACAGTCTCTCACTTCATTTTGACTTGAGTTCCTTCCTGAACTTACATGTGCCAAAAAGGAATGGGTTCATACTGGGGCTGAAGCTATTGACTTCAACTGCAAGGTTCTTCAGAGACTCCCCAGTCATACTTGAGCAGGGTCACCAAGTCTAATCTTATGTTAATTTAAAGTATGCTGAAGTTTTAGGACATTCATGAGTCCCTAGGAAGACTTACCATACTATCTGGCAAGTGCCTGTTACTATTTTGCTGGAAGAAGACCATTTAAATTTCCAGATTTCACTACCATCCCAATACTTGCTAAGGAATCTCCCTGTGAAATAAAAACACTGAGCTTCATCAGCCAGAATTGAAAGGTATCTTTGGACAGGAGCTCTGTGTTTTTTTTGTACAATGAGATGATTGCGAAAGCTATGGTAGCATAAGTGTTTCCTTCCAGGCAATGGAAAATGTTACTCTTGAAATATTATCTTTTTGCAAAACCCAGGAAGTTTCAAAATATTAAATAACCAATCAAACATATGTTTGTTTCAGATCAGAGGACTGTGGTCTTTTTATTGTTCTCCTGTAGAAAAAGAAACCTGTAGAGCCACTCCCCTTCAGAAATAGAGACTATATATTCTGAGGTTCTTCCTATCAACAACACTGGATGACATGGGTACCACTCTGATTTTGACATGGCTGCTCCTGTTGGGTCCAGCAGTTCTGGAAGCCAAAACAGGTAAAACACTTAGGCTTGTTCCAGGGTGCATAAAAAATGTAATGCCTATAGTCTCTCTGTTGATTCCATGAACAGAAATTAGATTCATGTTGATATTGGTTTGGGAAAAAGACTAAAGGGGGAATTAGATGAAAGAGATAGCACACTTTCATTCTACTAAAATGACGAACTAATCTTCAAAGTGAATGGTAAGAATGTTTTGAACCATTTAGTGGAGTTCATTTGGCTGCCACAGGGTCATACCCACCTTAGTGCCTTGTATCATTTCAAGAATTGTGTCTGTGAGTATGTTACGAACTAGTCATTCTTCCAGTTCCAGAAATCCGATCTAAGAAATGTGGACAGAAAATATTTATTTGTTTATTTGAAATGTGTATTTACTCCAGAGTGTGTACATACATACATATGCTATATATTTAATATTGCTTGTACTACTTGGTTCTTCTTGGTTGTATGTACAATTTAATGAGACATAACCAGAAATGACTTTTTCTTATTCTAATACTGGTGGTAAATGATGGACATCTGAAAATAATGAAATGCTTTTAGTTCAGCTTTTTTATGGTCGTTGAGTTCTTCCTTACATGAATAGTTTCTATCTCCTAAGCTACCTGGGTGACTTTTTTGAGCTAAATAGTTCTATGTATATCTTAGAATATTGCTGGTGGCTTTTCTAATGAACTACTGAAGCATCATGATGAGAATTTTTATTGCCATCATCCACCTCATCCAATTTTCTTCATCTGTCCTCTGCTTGCCTACCGATAAACCATCTCTCTTTGCTGCCCTGCTTCTCTCTGCACTCTGCCCCTGTCTCCTGGGGCAGAGTATTTGCTGTACAGTCACAAGCTTTTGCCTTTTTGATACATTTGAAGTGTGAGGCAGGACTCAATCTATTTAACTGCATCCCCAGCTGATGACTGTGCTCTCACACTGGTGACAGACCTGGAATGAAAGCAAATGAAGCTGGTTTAGGTCAGCTTCAATTTCCTAATCCCTCATTGACTTTTTGCCAGGTTTGCTGCATCACCTCTCAAAGCCTCTGCAAGCAGGGTTCAAAAACGTGCATGTTCAAGTAGATATTTGAAGAAATAAGTCAGATATAAGTCAAGGGGCATTTTTGTGGCTTCTCCCTTTGAAATGCGTACAAATCAGGACAAAATTTAGTTTGGTCACCATCTTGACTGTACTTCTAGTCCAATAACAAAGAATTAGGTGCAGTGAAGAAATCATGGAGCTGTCAACTCCTGGGAATTGTTTTGCTTTGGATGACTTAGTGTTTAATAACAAGGCAAATATGTATTTGGCAGAAAAGCAAATGATAACAAGTGCAGCCTCCATGTTTTGGTTTCCAAAGTGTAAATACTGCAAATCTTAAGTTACTACATTTGTTTGCTGACTTACACTTGGTGGTAAAACCTTTAATAAATGTCTTCACCAAAAATGGATCTCTAAAATCAGGATTTTCATGCTGCTCACAGCAGAATATCTAAACAAGCTAACTCAAACTGAAAAGCAGATGTGTTTTACCTGAATGAATGCAGTAATCAGATGTATACATGATACATTTCTTTTTTTCAAAAATCTAGTAACACTTTAATTACATATAAGAAATAAAATCACTGAATTCCTATTGAAATCTTTATAATCCTGTTGAGATCCTTGTCCATTCTATAGAACATTTGGTAGAATTCTTTCAGTAAAATGATTCCTAAAATCAGTAGGATTTTGTTGTGATGTGCGGACTCTAGGTCTTTAAAATTCGCTTAAAACTCCTAGAGGAAGAAGAGAAATTCTAGTGCTATTTTCTTCATACAGTTTTACTGATCTTTCATTCAGATAACGAAGTAAATTTTTTCTCCTTTGCTTTCCTACTGTAATTTGCTTATTAGTAAAGAATTTCCTTTCTTGCTTAAATAGTTTTTGCTTAGCCTGCTGTCTAACTTTACTGTAGGAATCTTGCATGAAATGCACGCAGCCAATTTTGAGATCTGGAAGGGGGAAAGAAAAAAAGGTGTGAATAAATCTCTGTCCTCATAGGCTCTTAATACTGGGCTGGGCAAGCACCTTCTAGGGATGATGGGGCAAGAGGACAGAACAGATACTCTTTACAGTCACCTCCAGCTTATTTGTCTGACTGCTTTGTGCTCAATTCCCTCTCTCCCAAAGCGCCCTATCTCCGGCTGCTGAACGGAAGGCACCGCTGCGAAGGTCGTGTTGAGATCTATTACAGACGACAGTCAGGGACGGTTTGTGATGATTTCTGGGACCTTGCCGATGCCCAGGTTGTGTGCAGGCAGCTGGGATGTGGCAGGGCCATTGCAGCTCTGGGAAGTGCATACTTTGGGCAAGGCACTGGCAACATCCTGCTGGACAACGTGAGGTGCAATGGAAATGAGATGTCCTTGTTGCGCTGCAACCACTCTGGATGGAGGATACACAACTGTGCCCACTATGAAGATGCTGGTGTTGTCTGTTCAGGTGCTGTCATGTTTTTCTTTTCTAAATGCTTTTGCTATAAATTGCACTCAATTTCTGTGTGTCAGCATGAGGGTACATTCTCCTGCTAGATAACATTTTACTCATTCAAGACTAAACGCTGTACCGGACATATATCTAACCTTTCTTTCTACTTTATTATGAAGAATTCTCTATCTATGGAAGGGCACACTCCCTCTGAAAAGGCCTGTTCTCAGCAAGCAGAGTCTGATCTTCCAACAACCCTGTTTTTCACTCTGCTGACCCTGCAGACCCAGCATGGACTCAGGTTTCTTCACTAGGATGACGAACAAACTGTGCTTACTCATCCATGTAACGAAATTTAAAACCCCGAGGACCAGATATACATTGCAATATGCAGAGTATTTATTCTGTCTAATCACCCAACAGGGGCAATAAGGAAACAAGTAGAAATTAAAGGCGATTAAGGTTATGTCTGATAAGCAAAGTTCATCAGGGCCGAATGGGGTTAGGTGAACTCTTAAAAGGTTCATATATTTTCACAGTCACAGTCCAAACTGTCATAGCTGACAATTCACTGCACTGTTTTTGTATTTTTCAAGATTTTCTTCAAGCTTAGGTCCATTAATACCTACTCCCTCTACATTTCCCTATCCATCCATTTTGAATAGTCTGTCGCCTTGCTGCTTCTCATTCTACTTTCCCATTATTATTTAAGACAATGTAGTTAATTTTTATCTTATTTTCTCCAATATTAACAACAGATTATCATAATCTGAGACATGGCTGACAACAACAGGTTGCTCAGGTGTTTTTTATACATATATATTGCAGTTTTCTACATTTTCTCAGAGAGTAAGAGCCTGGTGGGCTGAATCCATGCTAGAAGAAAATGCTACCAACACCAGTGTTTTTTAAGTCTCTTTAAGTGCCATTTGTTTGCACACCAGTCCCTTACCCTGCTGTCACCATCTGGAAATGCCACTTCCAAGAAAAATTTTCAACCAGCTTTTACCCACCTCCATTCTATCCATTGACCCCAGCCAAGACAGAGTATGGCATCAGAGCAATTTGTCCTGATTTCACGTCATCCTTGAGGAGCTGGGCTTGTAGCTAACACACAGGTGTACCCATTGCACAAGTACAGTCCTCATGTGTGGGGTGGTTTCCTTCCATGTTCACAGAAGACGCTGATGCAACACCAGCAACCTCCGCAGTGCGAGCAGCCTCAACACTGGAGGCAACATCCATAGCAATGACACCACGCACAGAAACAACGTCACCTCTAACAGAGACAACAATCTCAGCATCAACACTCCTCGCAGAGGGGACGACATCCCCAGGGGAGACGGCCACATCAGCATCAATAACCAGCACAATGGAGACGACATCCCCAGGGGAGACGACCACTATGGTGCCATCAACCTCCAAGGCAGAGCCATCCACCCTAGAGACAACCAACACAGTGCCAGTAACAACGCCAGAGGTGACAACCATCAAACCACTAATGACCTCCCCAGAAGAGATCTCCACTTCACAAGAGATGACCACCACAGTGCCAACAACTGTCTTACCACGAGTATTCACCCAACCTGATAGGACCATGGCAGCAACAATGACTACCACAGTAGACGAGAGCACAGCAGGTAACCCTCTCTGCTATCACTCATTGTTCTCTTTAGTGTCCCTGAACTTCCTTCCCAGACCTGATTTTACTGCAGGAAGACTACCAGAACAGCAGGACAGAGCTCCATGTTCTCTTCCACCATTAGTGCTCCAGCGCTGCTTGCCATGTCTATTGCCATGTTCATTGCCACTGAACTAATGACCTTCCTAACAGACATGTTCACCACATTGGAGATGGCCAGCACAGTCCCACTAAGCTCCAAAGCAGCCGAGGCCCTCTCAGCAGAAGTGACCAACACAGAGAAAACAACAAGCAGAGCAGAGCAGAGCACACCAGGTAACCTTATCCACTCTTACTCAGTGGTCTCCTTAGTGATTCTGATCTCTTTTCCAAGAGTGACTCTCACCCATGCCCTGTGCCCTGTGGCAGGTGCCAGCCTGCGCCTGTCGGGCGGCAGCAACGGCTGTGAGGGACGCGTGGAGCTGTACGACGGCAGCACGTGGGGGACGGTGTG
>JAWWEU010000160.1:32342256-32370888 GCA_035583155.1 Acropternis orthonyx
TTTGCATGTCATTCTCAGTGGGTTCTGGATCTGGTCTCTGGGAGCAGCCCTGCTGACCTCCCTCAGCTGAGCCACAGGGGAGAGGTGAGGTTGGGATCACCTGCTGCTTGGTGCTGAGGACATGTCATGCAAAAGCCCCATTTTTGCACACACAGAGGGCACACCTGGCTCTCCACACTTCCTGGTGATGTGACAAAGACCAGGATTTCTGGACTATTGTGCGGGGAGGGTGGGGCAGGACAGGGAATACATCAGGCTGATGTCTGGATGGGACAATAGCAGGACAGATCTCCACACTCTCATGTCATTAGCCCTTCAGCTCTGCTTGTCCTGTCCACTGCCATGTCCATCATCATTGCACTAATGACCTTTCTAACAGAGACATCCACCCCACTGGAGATGACCACCACACTGCCATCCACTGCTATACCAGATGTGTCCACACCAGCAGAGGTGATCCCCATAGCAAAAGCATCTGACGCAGCAGAGCAGAGCACACCAGGTAACCCTCTCTGTGATCTCTGAGTGGTCTCCTTAGGGTCCCTGATATTCTTTCCCAGACCTGATTGCACTGCAGGGAGTCACCCGGCCATGGGCTGCTCCAGTGAGGGCATTCCTGATACCCCAGTTTGCAAGGAGGATGCAAGCAGAACAGGAAGAAGAGCAGGAAAATGGGGTGCTTAGGACTGAGTCCAGGAACTCTATAGTCAGCTCGTGAAGGAAACTCTCTGTGGGGGGATTTCCTTTCAGTGCAATCAGGGGCACTGCTATCAGGGATTATTGTGCCTTCTCCTGCTTGGTTCCTGCATGGGTAGTACCAGAGCTATGTCTTGGACATGCCCTGGGAGTGGGGTTTTGTCTGGAGAAAAGAAGGCTGCTTCATCAGATTCAGGATAGGTCTCCATGAACATGGGGCTCCCGCCAAGGGAACAGATGGCTGAGTGAAACAGCCAAGTCACAGTGGTCATTTCAACTGTATGAAAGACCACCACAGTGTGTCACAGGAGTCATAAGACCAGGAGCTCCTTGGAAAGGGATTAATTTGGGGTGCATGGCATGTGCTGTCTCTGCTTGGAGCCTTTTTCATTGGCGCCAAATTCTTACTTGTCCCTGGACCTCCAACACAGACAGGCCACCTTCCATGGGTAATTCCTGCCCTCCAGACCCATCCCTGGCCTTGCAGCAACCATGCAGGCTCCCTGTCATAGGATCCCACCTGGGGACAGAGGGGTGCTGGGTTGGTAATGCTCTTCTGTGGCTCTTCTTACCTTTCTAATTTGTGGGCTGTCTCTCTTTTGCACTTTTTTTTGTTATTTTTGTGACAATATGGCTTTAAATTTGTGTGATCACTCCTAGACAGGCTGTGATGTCTGCTTGCATTTGTGATGCTTATTTTGCAGTTATGCTGGCTGGTTGTGTCAAGCCAGTTCCTTGCTGGGCTCCTCAGCTCAGTCAAGGCCTAGGAAATATTGTCTAAATCTCTAATTTCTAACTGCATTAATCTGCACTGGGAGAATGGTGTTCAAATATGGCAATGTGTAATCTTAGGCACTTCTGCTTACTACAAGTGTTACAGTATTTTTTATATTTTTGCCTTAGAAAGCAAATTTTACATTTAGAACTTGACCATTTACAGTTGAAAATAGTATGAAAAGTGAATTTTGCTAGCCCCTGTCCAGTCTGATGAGAGGAAGAGTCAATGTCTGGATACAGCTGATGCTCCCAAGCTTGGAATAGCCTGTGAACCCCAAAATCCTGAGGCAGGGAGGCATGCACTGTACTGGTGGGTGTTCCTGTGCAGGACTATAAAAGGGGTTGTCAGCTTTAACGTGTCACATCTTGTAGGATTTAAGTTCAGAGCTTGTGTTCACCTCCCTGCAGAAAAACTTTAAGGATTATCTGTATGTTTAATAAGAATTATGCCGTTCATGCTGGCAGGAACACAAAAGTTTTTTGCAGCTATATTTGTAGGAGAAATGAGTTACATTTACGACTTTTCCCAGCAGCCTGGAGTGCTTATTTCAGTCTGAGTCCATAAAATTACAGTTTCCTAGAAGACTTGCAAGTTATTTACCCTCCAAATTCCTTAGAAGCAGCAGAGTAACTGGAGAGGAGGGTGTTTGTTGAGGAAGATACTTCCATTTAGACTGTCACGACACCTCCCAGAATCAGACCCCAATGTAAAAAGAAGAGGCCAGAGCAGAAAGCACCAAGGTGTCTCCAGTCCAGCCTCAAGAGGGTAGTCTGACACCACAGATGTGTCAAGGAATTCCAAATCCAACACGAAAGTAAAGCTAAAGCAGAAAGCAAATATTTGTTTTGATATGGCTCATACAGAATATCACCTGCAGTCAGCAGGGGACCTGCTTTTCCACAGCTGTGGATGAGACAGCTCAAATGCACTTTTGCAGAGGTTATTGTAAGTAAATTCTCTTCCATTTGTTTCTGCAGCACCTTATTTTTGTGGTGGCTCCATCTCAGATTCCTCTGGGATGCTGCAGAGTCCCTACTACCCTGGAAGTTATCCAAACAACACTGACTGCGAGTGGGAAATAAAAGTAGAGAGCAATTTCCGTGTTACACTCACATTTAGAGATATTGCGTAAGTAAAACATTGATTCCCTGGGCAAATAACAAGGTCAGAGCTTACCTGAGAACTCTGAAAACTTATCTGAAACTGGCAATCTTCCCAATTTTAAAGATACTTTCAATAACGTCCAGCAGTTGGAAGACCAGATCAAAATCTAGATTACTGTAGTATGTTTTGCTCACAATTTTCTGCTACAGCTACACACAAACCAAATCAAACCTTTGCTGTGAAAACTTTAAATGCTGAAAGATTTTATCACATGTTGGGCAGTGAAGTCAGAGTTTCTGGAGTGGATTTGACAAGGTGCTGATGTTTGTTCACCAGGATGCAAAGCAGCACGTGCCAGCATGACTACATTGAAATCTATGATGGGCCTCGACACTCTTCCTCGCTTCTTGGGAGACTTTGTTCTGGTTCCTTTCCCACATACGTGTCCTCTTCAAACATGATGACCATTTGCTTTCATAGTGATTCTGGATACTCCTCCAGAGGGTTTCAGGCTCACTACTCCTCCATCCCAGCAGACCACAACACCAGTAAGTCCTCACTCAGTGCTTCCCGACAGACAACCTTATTTATTGTTTTTGTTTGCAAAATAGGTATTTGCGTAAATTTAAAGATGTTTATGGAAGTTGAATGACGTGTGTGAAATATAATGGGTTGGGGTGTGAACTGCCTGACTCCTAAGTTAAGAAAACAACATTTGGTTCAATTACAACCTGTAACCATTAACAAATCCCTGCAGTCACTAATATATCATATCTTCTGCTGCTGCCAGCCCTTCTGTGTTTGCCAGACTACATGCACGCAGTGGTGAGCAGAGACTACCTCCAGTCTCAAGGCTACTCAGCCCAGATGGTCACCTTGAACGACAATCTCTGCAGACCAACAATCACGCCACGGGAGGTTGTGTTCAACATTCCCTACAACGGCTGTGGGACGACACAAGAGGTATGGTCACCACTGGGGGCTCTGAATTGCTGGACTCACTGGGAGAAGAGTCACAGCAGGGCCATTGTGGCCAATGAGACCTGGAGGGTTTTAGTTCTTCAGCTTTTTAAGCCTTAAGGAATACCTGTGCTTAACAGGGAAGAGCTTCTGGGGGCAAAGCGTGGGAGAAAGGTATATGAATTTTCTGTGGTTTAAAGTAGATGTAGTCCTGTAAGTGCCATGCAGGTTTGGAATGACTGAGCACGACACAACTGGTGTTTGTACAGAAGTTCGATGTCGTGGCTCTGCCTTGGATTTAACAGTTTTCCCCCACTGAATTCTGCTTAATTACAAACAATTTACAATGTGTGAGCAGAAAAAGCCGACATCAAGCTCCTTGGTTTAAAGTGTTTAAGATGAACCTACATTTTAAAAATGCGTAATTGAGTTCATCAAAACTTTTAACTGACGTGGAATGTGGCAAAAATGCAATTCTTCATTTTAAATTGCATGTTAAACAGGAAAACAATGATACAATCAACTATTCCAACACGATCAAAATCACATCTTCCGGGTACATCATCAAGAGGAAAAAGAATATCAACTTACATATCAGCTGCAAAATGCTGCAGAAGACGTGGAAGCAAGTAATGTATGCTGCTGAGGACACTATAGACGTGAATGAGTATCAGTTTGGAAGCTATGACATGAACATCACCTTTTATGATTCCTCAGCGTTCTCGCGGCAAGTGCGCAGCTCTCCATACTTCATTGACTTGAACCAAAATTTGTACCTTCAAGCTTGTCTTCACAGCTCAGACCCAAACCTGAAGGTGTTTGTGGACACATGTGTGGCATCACCTGATCCTCACGATTTTAACACCCTGGCCTATGACATAGTCAGGAATGGGTAAGAGCTTTCTTCAAGTGATCTGTAGTTATTTAAAGGAATAGCACCAATCTGAGTTGGCTTAGAACTCATTATCAACAGACTGTTAAGAGAGGTCTTTGATTTTTTTTTTATTTTAACATTATGAGCCTGGAAATAAGAAATTGCTTTTCGACCTTCTTAACATTTCATTCCAATTACTTCATCTTTGTCCTATAAGCGAAATTCAGGGTAGTGGGAGCGATGTAAATGCCATGGTGAAAACTGACAGCAGGAACCTAAGTGATCCTAGGAGTTAAATGTTTCAGTAAAGCCAGGTCAAGCATTAGACTAACTTTTTAATGCCCTCTATAGCACAGATATTAGTAAGAGCCTGTTCTTCCCTCTTCTCGGAGTGTCCTTCTCTTGGAAAAAGAAAGGAAGAATTGTCAATGCTCTAACTGCTTCAGAGGACTTAAATAAGTCTATGTGCTATGAATGTTGCATTTTTTATCCCATTGTTCTTAGTACCTGTCTATGATACAATTTAGTTTTAACCCATTGTATTTTTGCAGGAATGTGCATGTGTGCATCCATGAGGACTAATTCAGTTTTCCCTTCCTTTCCAGGTGTCCCAGGGATTCCTCCTACACCACGTTCTACTCCCCCTACAGCCACTTTGCTCGGTTCAAATTCAACGCCTTTGAGTTCATCAGTCGCCACCCCTCGGTGTACCTGAAGTGTGAGCTGGTGGTCTGCAGGCTCGGGGACTATTCCTCCCGCTGCTACCGGGGCTGCACCAGCAGGTCCAAGAGAGATACCAGTTCTGGCGAAGAAAAAGTGGACGTGGTTGTCGGACCAATTCGGCGCCGAGAAGGGGCTGCTCAGAGTGGGAATGCTACTAAAGCCAAATAAATTGCTCTCATATTTGCTCTCAGGTGACTTCAGGCTTCAAGAAAAGCCATAGCTCTGCATTTCTGACATCTGTCACTGAAATCTGCTTTTGCCAACTTTGACATAAAAAGGAAAGGATCAACTCCTTGCAAGCCTCTTTTTTTTCACCTGCATATGTAAAATGTGTAACTGCTTTGACTGTCCAAAGGGAGAGATTGCCTGCAAACCATTTTAGTGCTGTAACTCCTTGAATTGAACTAATTAACTCCAATCTGCATATGTAACCTGATGGCACCTGGGGACATGGTTTAGTGGTGGACTTGTCAGTGCTAGTTTAACAGCTGGACTCGATATTTTAGTAAAGCCAGGTCAAGCATTAGACTAACTTTTTAATGCCCTGTACAGCAGAGATATTAGTAAGAGTCTAATTAGTAAAGGTCTTCTCTAACCTAAATGATCCCACAATTCCATGATTACCAGCTGGGATAAAACTCACAGCCTTCTTGAGAACATTTCGTTCCCTCAGTTGTCTTCTCTTTATGAAGTTTACTTAGTTGTCATCCCTGCCAATACAAAGCCTGTCCCAATAGTTGAAAGCAAAGAATCTGTGAGGAGTTTGCTTATTTCTGCCTTCAGTCTGGGACCATCCCTTCAGTGCAGGAGCATTTTGTGCCCTGATCTTTAACACACTGAGATCAAACCCCACTCGCTTTCACTTGTACGGTTTGGCTCTTCTGTGCCTCCTCCCCAGGCGGCTCCCACTGCTGCTGACAACTCCCTTGGTGCTGTCACCATCCAGGCAGTTGTTTTTGTTCTTGATGGTTTTATTGCAAGACCAGCACCGAATAAACTGCTTTCAAATGGCATAATGTCAGATCAAAGGTCAGCATCACCCACTAAATGACTTCAGGGCAAACATCACGTATCGCAAGCTGCCAAAATGCTTCACTAGTGACAGTCACACGTGTGCCATTTGTAGGAAGCCACCATGTCTTTATCTATAACAAATTCTAGCCTGCTGCAGTGCTTTAAAATACCTTTGTAATCCTAACATCTCTTAAAGGATTAAGAAATAATTTCAATATTCATGCCATAGGTTGCTTAGTACAATCATTTTATCATTTTTCCCCTCTTTAATTGTCTTATCACCTCAATCTAAAACCATTTATCTAATGCCTCAAAATGCTGTGAGCTGGACTGAAAATGTGAATGAGGTACCAATAAATATATCAAGGTTTATTAAAAGGAAGGAAGATTTAATTTGGGAAGAAGGAGTCATGTCTGGAAAGGAAATGTAAAAATTGATCTTACCGTGGCAACTGGAGTTGTGGCTATGCAATATTCTAATTACTTTGAGCATTGCTTTTAATGCCAAATTTCTTCTTGCAACAATAATGGGATTGTGCTTATTTATAAAATGCAGATATTTCCAAGCTAAAAGTAATCTATTATGTGAGCAGTGTAATTTATAATCAAAGGAAGGAATGTTTACAAAGGAATAAATCTATTTTGTCTTTTAAATTAATGTCTCTGTGCTTGAAGTACAAACAAATATTTTACTGCCCTGAGGAGTGTGGTCTGTTGGATTAAAAATTTCAAGCGATGGAGTATTTGACTTTCCAGTGTTTGACTTTCTGCCCATCAGTTGAGTTTTGAAACATGATGTATTGAAGAGGTGTGAGGTACTTCTGTTTTGTATAAGTGTTGGACACAGCTCTCTGTGCGTGGCTACAGCAAAGGATTTTAACGGAGTTAAACTGCAAAGGGTGGGTTAAAAAAATGAAATAAAATTCAGCAGGAAAAGATAAAAAATATCAAACTCCACAGTGAAGGCCTTGAAATAATCCCTGTTTCCTCACTGATTACAGAGGCATTTGCAAAGCTAAAAGCAACAGAGCACAAAAGTCATCCCCAGCCTGCCCAGGCAGTCTCTTCTCCTGCTTAGTGAGACTCACTGTTGAAACCAGCACTGCCACAGAAAAGGCTTCTCACAATGTCTGTCCTCAGTTTTCACTCCTGCTGGCCAAGACCAAGAGTCCCGTCCCTTCTGGTCATGGGGAGGAATTTTCTCTGCTTTCTCTTTAGGTGCACTTTTTAGTTGAAAACTGATGATTTTTCCGTTAAGTTTTCACTTCTCTAGGTTGACCAAATCTGTATTCAAAAGACACTGAGCTGTTAAAGATGGGTCTTTTGCAATATTTAAGGCTGAATGACACAATCTGATCTAAAGGCTTTCAAATAAATTGGAAGACATCCTAAATGAGGCCAAACCATAAATCTCACCCAAGAGATCAATTCTCAGCCAGCAGACATTTCACCTCTCACCAAAATGTCATTTAAAAGTTGAAAGACATTTCCTATCTGCTTTCCAGAAGGAAGAGGTTTTGTTCAATTTTTATTACTTTTGGTTGCTGATCACAAAATTATTCCATTTTTTACTCCCTCCACGGTTGAATGCTTTGTGGTTGTGAGAAGTTTGGCTTATCAGGACTTATCCAGTCTTTCAGAATGCCTTGTGTGCATTCATAAATCAGACTGAAATATGCTGGAAATGCAAACAGCCAAATCCCACATAAACATTTATCATTGGTGCATGAAAACATGAAAAGCAAGACCTGAAATTTTTGCCTTTCATGTCTCAGTTAAAAATACAGAGAATTAAAGCTAAAATGTAAGCCAAAATTGTTTATTTGGCCTTTTGTTTTGGTTTTTTTGTTTATTTTGCAGAGGATCAGTGTTATGCCAACCTCATAGTGAGACTTGGTGCCTGCAAACACAAGGATGTCAAGAACCAGGAGCACGTGGAGGAAACTTCCCTTTATCTTTTTAACTGAGGTTTTGAGGGGATTATCAATGTTGTCACCTACTCTGCCCTTACAGAAGACAACCAATAGTCACTGGTCAGCTTTTTACTTTGAATTACCATCTAACTTTGGTATTGCATTATTTATTTTCTTCCTAGTGTGCCTGTCATGACTGAAACGTAGTTTGTACTTGTTCACTCAATAGCATGTACTCAACTAACCATCTCAGCACCAACTAAACTTGTTTCCAGCATCATGAGAAAAACCCTGCAAGTGTCAACCTGTGCTGGGAGACAGTAATGACTGAAATACATCAGTGCCCTGGTTTGGGCTGGGATAGAGCTAATTTTCTTCCTAGTAGCTGGCAAAGTGTTGTTTTTGAATCCATAGCAATGTAGTTTCAGATACATACATATTTTTAGTAAATAATTGCACAGGGTCTGTAGGTTCCTGACATTGTGCTGTTCCCAGTGTTACCAGGCCACCTATTTGGCCAGCAATGGGGTTGAAGCAAAGCTCAGAAACAAAGTCCTTGTTTGCTTGTTTGTCTGCTGAATTTCCTTTGCTTTGCAGTCTTGTTTATCTTTCTATTCCCATTTGGGATTATGAAGCAGATAATTCAACTCTGCAGTCCTCCTTCCCAGGATTCCACGATCAGAATATTTATAATTGGTTATAAATAAACAGTGTTTTGTTTCTGCATCTCATAGCTAGCAAGTAGATTCATCTTCCAGTTGTTAATAAAAATAGATTGAGATTTTAGGAAGCTAATTAGGGTTTGCAGGGTATGTGTGGAGTCCCCATTCCTGGAAGGATTTAAAAGATGTGTGGATGTGGCACTTGGGGGTATGGGTTAGTGGTGGCCTTGGCAGTGCTGGGTTAACAGCTGGACTCGATGGTCTTAGAGAGGTTTTCCAACCTAAATGGTTCTCTGTGGCAAAGCAAAGCCTTCTTTCCAAAATGCTGGATGCTGCCGTGCCCAGTCTCAGGCTCAGGGAGCCACCTGTGCAGTCCCGGTTGCAGAAGGGTGGCCCAAACCTGTTGCTTCAGTTTGTTCTCAAGCTCTCGGGCAGCGTGGGCAGCGTTCACTTGAGAGCTGTACACTCAGCATGTAGAGTAAACACTTGATCCGAGCCTTGCCAGTGAGAAACAAGCCTTCTTTGTTTCAGAAGTCCACTGGATTTCGGCAAGGAATGCATTGTTGGGGAAGACAAGTGGAGTGCTCTCTGCCAACACTGCAAGGACTCGCCCGGGCGTCACGAGAAGCTTCCCGAAGGCAGTGAAGTCTGACAACTGGGATGACACTTACAGATCAAGCTGAAAACTAACTCTTTGAAATGCAGGCTGGGATGTTCACAGTCCTGAAGGGTTTCTGGCATTGCATTTTGAAAAAAATAGAGCATTTTGTTTTGCAGTAGATAAGGCAGTTAATTGCTCTGGAAATCCTTTCTCCCTGGCTGGTTCCTCAGGGCCAGTGACTGCCTTTGGATATACCAAGGGAAGGGTTTAACAGTCCCACAGAAGGAAAGGGCTTCAAGCAATAAATATTAAAAAAATTAAGATATTAGAAACGAACTCTCAAATAAAAAATTACCAGAATACTTTTAGAATATTTAAAGTATCTCCATTGTATGAAATTATATTGGCCACTGCTGCTCTTTCAGTTTCTTGCCTTCCAGTAATGTTTTCTCTCTAGTAATCAAACGTCCCTTGTTTTTATTATGATTTATCTTGGATTTTTATTTCAGTGACTACATTGTCTCGTTTATACAACTTTATTATAACTAACAATTTAAAAATTCTTATTTTCCCCTACAGTCAGAAACTGATGTATTTCAAAACTGGTCTGGCTTCTCTCATAGACATGTGTAATAGTCTTGAAACAAGGTGCATTAATCTGCTTCTTACTGTTTCAATAATATTTTCAGCACACTGTGCAATACCCCATTTCCTTGATGTGCTGGTTACTGCAGTGACTGAAAACTCCACCTAGAAGTGACTGACTTTTTTACGTTCACAGCTGTGTAATTGCATTTAATATCAACATGTTCTGGTGTTTTAGAGCTCGATTTGTACAGTTACAAACTTTACTCACAGCCCAAGAAATATTGTCATGGATGATATGCAGTGCAGGGGGAATGAGATCTATCTGTGGAGTGTTCTCACACCGAGTGGTACAGAGAGAAGTGTGACAGCCAGTGCTGTTTGCTTGACCAAGAAGAGTCACAATGAATTTTTAATTTTGTCAAACGTAAAAATGCTCCCCTGAACTAGAAAACACATTTCTCAGCTGTGTTTCGCTTCTCTTCACAGCCATACTTTTGCCAGACCTCTGTCCTAGGCAGACAATTTCCCTCTTTTTTTTTTTAAAATCAATATTTGACATGGCAAGCTTCCATCCAACTAAGATTCAAAACCTTTCAGAACACTTTAGCCAGTGTCGCTCAGAGTCCATCCAACACTGTTATTCTACTATCACACTCTTTTAATCACCTGTAATCTCTGTTAACCGATTCTATTTGCTTACTAACACGACTAGGGAGGAGCACCCAAAAGCAATCCTGAGGCACATTCTGCCCTTACAGAACCAACAAACTTTCACACACAAGACTCTTCACGAACTTCAGGCCCTAATTCCCCATGTCTCACCTTGACAAAGCTCCTATTGAATGCCTGGAGGTCATTTATTTGAGTGAGATAATCTGGATAAACCAAATGAGAAGGTTTAGAGTCACGACTCTTTTGCAGCCCAGGGGCAGGAAGCAACAAGAAGGAACCAGGGCTGTGCCAGACCACTCTCAAGAAGGATATGCCATGACCTTCTGGCTCTTCTAGGTCCTTACCCAAATTTAACCTTGGCAACTTTTTTTAATGTCTGCCAGATGGTAGAAAACTTGCAAAGCCTTGTCCTGTTCTCCATTGCTTTTTCAAGCTGTTAGCAAGGGAAGACAGCTCATCATTTCAGGTGTCCTCATTCTTGTCACCTTCAGAACACACGTACTGCACGGAGCTTAATTTTGCAGTTGTTGGACATTTTCTGAAGCAAAACAGGCTTTGCAAAGGAAGTTTATGTCTTATCATAAGCATAAGCAACTTACTCTTTGAATTATTACTGATTTACCTCTTGAAATTCTTTGGTAGTTTATGCATAAGAAAGCCCTCTTAAAATACAGTTTATTTTGATCAGAATGAAGGCAGAAATACTGATTTGCATGGCTTTCATGAGGTTAACCATGGACTTTTAAACTTTAAGGAGAATTAATAAATGAAACTGAAATGTATATCTGGTTCGTCACAGTATGGAAAGGATGGGACTTTTTGTGTGCACGAAAAAATTCTTAACTGGATCAGGTTGCTAAAAAGTCCCTTATCTTAAGAAAAAAAGGTGTTGCCTAAACCAGCATTTTTAATTTTATTTGTTGGGCAGAGTTACCTCAGACACAGAGGGAAAAAAAAAGGTTTTTTTAGTTTTTTTTTCACTTCCTAGTGAAATCCAGAGGCTCTTAAATGATACTAAAATACAAGCAGAAAAGAAAATTTAATTATAAGAGAGTCATGGTCACACTGTGTTTCTTTGACTTGATTAATCTAATTTCTTGGTCATCTTTGTCTTGCTGAGTTGAATCTTGATTGTGCCTCTACTGATTTTAATACCTAGTTTCAAATATATTAAATAGACAAATACTCACTGATGTTTGTCTAACACAGGTAATTTATTTTGTTACTACTAATTTCATAGCCAGTGTTCATCTGGGAATAAATTGTCATCATAGAAACACAGAATCATGGAATGGTTTGGATGGGAAGGGACCTTAAAGATGATTCAGTTCCACCCCCTGCCATGGCCAGGGACTCGGACAGAGTTAATCAGACTGTACATTCAGTCCACGCATCTTGTTGTGATGATTTTACCATCAAAATCTACTTAGATTTAAAGGCAGTACTAGTGGCACCTCAGTCCCTGGCACCCCCAACACACTAAAAGGCCACTAAAAGGTTTGTAATGATGAAGGTTTAAAAGGTGTCACAGGTGCTGATGGTGCCCCGTGTGATCTCTACCCCTGGTGCCTGCTGAGGTCAAAGGGATTTGCTGGAAGCTGAGAAAACCTCTTCATTAAGACCATTGTCCACATGAAAGTGAAAAGCAGGAAAAGCTGCAAGACTGCAGCACATGCCAAGGTAAGCAACGTGTGTTGACACAAAGCCTTAGCTGGGTAACAGGATGAAATTACCTGCACTACCAAGTGTGGAGCCAAGGTCACCAATACCCACCAACTCTGGCATATCCTTCTTCTCTGACAAAGATTTTCCCTCACAGGGGTGGACTGGGGCTTCCAGAGGCTGGATGGTGACATCCCTATCCCAAGGCAACTCTCCTCTGGGAGTGGGAAGCCCGACCCAGGACTCAATACTCAGTTTTGTCCAAAGAATATGGCCTCAGATGGAAAGTTTCCACTTTAGCAACAAATTCACTATAAATACAGGGAGCCCGTTGGCAGGTTATGTTTTGTGTCTCTCATGACAAGCCATTGAGGGTCTGGAGAGTATCCACAGGAGGACATGGAGCTGAGGAAGGGTCTGGAGCACAAGTCTGATGAGGAGCAGCTGAGAGAGCTGGGGGTGCTCAGCCTGGAGAAAAGGTGGCTCAGGAGGGACCTTCTTGCTCTCTACAACTGAGGTCACCGGTGTGGAGATCCATGTTTTAGCACGCTGGTCCCTCAGTCCCACTGGCTGAGAGCTGCCAAGGCTACTTCTGTATGGCACTGTGAAAATCCCCACTGTGGCAGGGCACTGGCCAGCACCAAACTGAAGGAAACGTAATGGGTTCAGCAAAACCAGGATTTGCTGCCTAAGAAATATTCTCAGAAGTGCAGTATATATCTAAAGAAATAACAAATACATTACTATGGCATGAAAAAAAGAGCACCATGCTGAGAGTTCACATAAGTTTGTGTTTTCTTTCTTTCCTTCAGAGAACAGGAAATACAAACAAATATTTGTATGAGAAATACACGTACAGGAGAAAGGCAGTCAGCCCTAGTTTAATCCTTCAAAAGTACTTCAGTGAAATTTCTTACAAATATCAGACGTGGTACCTGCCAGGTGTTGTGGTTTATAAGCTCTGTAAGGGATCAGGAGTGAAGAGTTGCAAGGGAAGATTGAAACAGGTGGGTATCTCAGGTGAGCCAGAGTTTCTCCCGATACCCACCTGTGCAGAGACACATCCTCTGACTTTGACAGGAGCGATCAGAGATGGAAACAAGTGTCCTGCTCTTTGTACCTGTGTCTTTTGCAAACGTTTAGTTTCACCTCTGCTTACTTTTAAAGGTATTTGCTGAAGTGGAGATCTCTTTATTGTCTCCACAAAAGCACTGTGGTCTGGGAGCATTTTCCCAGCCCCGTGCTCAATTCCCAAGGACAGTGTCTCGCTGCCCTCCAGTGGCAGCAGCCTCCAGAACAGTCGCATTTCCCCTCTGCTTAACCCCTTTAGCCCCAGATCCTTGTGGAAATTATAACACTGATTTTCTATGAAAACCAGACGTTTAAATGCCCTTGGTGAGTTCAGTTTTGTTTGCAAATGCTGGAGGAGTTGCCTGGTCAGGGCTGCAGAGCAGGGTGACCTCGTGGAGAGCTGGCCCCTTAGCAGGAGGTGTTCCCATGGAGAACATGCCCCAGGTACCTCTGTCTGTGTGTGCACACATAGATCCCACACTAGATCCGTGCTATTTCCCTGATAGTCAGATGCTGGATTTCACAATACAAAATACACTGAAATTTGTATGGAGTCAGAAAAAGCTGAGAAAAAAAACTATTTCCAGGGAGGAGTAGTTTAGCCAGCGCAGCAAAACTTCATTCCATGAAGACAGATTAACACTCAGCCTCCAGTGTAAAGGTCTTTCATGCCACACAAATGCTGCTTGTTTTCTATGAGCAGATTTTGATAGATTTCTGTAAGAAGATGTTCTGGAAAACAGCTTTGCTCTTCCAAGACCACAAAGGTCAGCACTACTGTCATCACTGCTGGTTCCTGCCACACAGGATTAGTTTGCTTGCTTAGCTCTGGCCTGAAATCTTACCGCTTCCTTTCTAATCATAGATTTATAGAATGGTTTGGGTTAAAAGTATTCTCAAAGCTCCTGTAGTTCCAATCCCCTGCCATGGGTGGGGACACATTCCACTAGACCAGGTTTCTCAGATCTCTATCCAAACTGGCCTTGGACACTTCCAGGGATGGGGCAGCCACAGCTTCCCTGGGAAACCTGTGCCAGGGCCTGCCCACCCTCACAGGGAAGAATTCCTCCCCAAAATCCCATCTTACCCCTCCCTTTCTCACTATGAAGCCATTCCCCCTTGCCCTGCCATTCCTGGCCCTTTTCCAAAGTCCCTCTCCAGCTCTCCTGGAGCCCCTTTAGGCACAGGAAAGGGGCTCTCAGATCTCCCTGGAGCCTTCTCTTCTCCAAGCTGACCAACTCCAGCTCTCCCAGCCTGTCTCCAGAGCCAAGGTGCTCAGCCCCCTGAGCATCTCCATGGTTTCCTTTGGACTCACTCAAGCAGCTCCACATCCTTCTCATGTTTAGGTCCTCAGAGTTGGATGCAACGCTGCAAGTGGGGTCTCACCAAGGAGAATAAAGGAAGAGAATCACCCCCACCTTGACTGGCCACGCTGGCTTTTGATGCTGGAGAAAGGTCATACTGTGACCCCTGTCCCTACAGATTTGCTGTACAGACCCTTTGCCCCCACCAGTACCTGCCACCATTACTGCTTAATAGGGTGGAAAACAGCCTGAGGTGAGATCCAGTCTCGTTAGACAAGAGCTGGGTGGTGGAATCCTCAGCCCTCTGCATGTTCCTTGGGATAATGACTTCTGTGGGACCTGTTTCACAAAAGAGACTGAGGAATGCTGAAAAAGGAAATCTTGATGCTTCTTCATATTCAGGATATTTGCATTCAGCCCTGTCCCCCATACCTTCTCTTCCTGTATCGAGATTCAAATAGAGCTGCACTGAAATGTCACTGATTAAGAGCTTAGTTCATGAATAGATTGGCTGCCTACAACTAGACAATGTGAATTATGTCCTCATTTTTCATTAACATCCATGCTCCTGCTGCATGGCATTTCTTGGACAAGTAACTTCACTGCTGAGCACACTGTTTGGCTGAGCCACCAGACACATGCAGCTATTTCCACAGGAATCTAAACTCCTAGGGAGAATATTGTTCAAAGAAAATTGGTACCCACTACACTGTTCCAGCATGGAGAGAAATATATTGATAAGGATCTACCATAAGCTCACTGAGTCACTTCAGGAAATGATGCTGAATTCAAATAAAACACAGAAAACTGAGAGTTTAGATACTTGGCATGACTGGGTTTGCTCCAGGCCCTGTGAAGGTAAGAACCTGGATATCAAGATAGATATGACACATCACACTGTGCTCTGAAAATAAGAAAAGCATTCACGGAAGGAAAGAAATGCTGTTCATTTTTAAGTCAGATAAGACAATTTATCTTTGGGTTTTTTTACTCTCTGCAGCTGAGTCCCATCTCCTCCCTGACAGTACAGAGTGAGGCAGAGCTGGAGGCATCCTCTGGGGTCTCAGAGGCCGTGGTGGTGTTGACACCACCGACTGTGTGGCTGGAGGTATCCTGCTGGATCCAGGGCCAATCTTACCCAGCTAAATTGTAGGGCCTTTCCAGGTGGGATTCCCTTTTTCCATGCAAATACCATGAAAACAGGTGGCAAAGTATATCCAGCATGATTTGTGTATTTTATCTCCCTGGTGACTTTATTTCATGCATCCTCCTAGTCCTTTATTAATTTGTATTTATAATGGCACTGCAGTATCTTCTGACTGTCATCCTTTGATCACATGTCCCTTGACAGTAGTATAAGAATCTGTTACTAGTTCCTACCCTTCATTTTAAAAATATGTTGATAGCACCTTCTGGCCCTATTTTGATCCATTTCCTTGGTTGCTGTAGTTTTTCTTACCCAGCCTTACCTTGGCCAATATCTCTTACTGATTACAATATCTGATTTATTGCTCTGGGGGCTGCAAGTGAGAGGGAGAGAACTGCAGATCTGAAATACTCTGGAGGGACCCACTCTCAGGCTAAATAGGAGTCAGAAAAATAAGAAAAAACATGAAAACTGTTTCTTACAGGACTAATTTGTGGCAGACAACGATATTTTATTTGACACTTTCCTGACATTTTTAGGATGCTAATCTTTTGGCACAATTCTTACACCAAATTAATCTGGTTTAAGATGGTTGTAAACTGGAAACTGTCTTAATGGGTAGCATGAGAGTCCTTACCAAACAGCCTAATCTCCAAAAGTAAATCACAGCTTCCTGGAACAACAACATCTTCACCACTGGGCCACGGAGGTGCCTGGGGAGTGTTTGGGAAGATCTGAGCAGCCAGTCTGGAACAGCTCCGTGATCTGGATCTCCTCATCCGGGTGCCTGGATGTACCCTGAGAAACGAAAATACCCAGTAAATCACTTCCTTGGCATTGATCTGGAAGTTCAGGAAGAAAGATCAAGTTGCACAGCACACCCCTCTGATGTGGAGCAGAGCCCATTCGGTATAAATTCTGAGGCTGTGCTGGGTTAGGGCAGACCACCACGATGGCAATGGACCTTCAGGTGCGTCTCACCTGGCTGCTCCTCCTGACCACCACTCTGCTCTCAGAACCAGGTACAATTTTTTCATGCTTGCAGGGTGAATGTTACAGGCAGAATTAGTTACTAACACAGACTGGCTTGCTGGGAAGTGTGGCAAAGATTCTCCTAAAATATTGTTGATGAGCTTAGGACTATAGAACTGATGGTTTAATTTGACTTCTAATTCAAAGATTCAGTTCAAATCCATAGGTTACCTTTCAAAATATATATTTCAAAATACATGATATAATGTATATATATATATAATACATACAATATGTATTCTATTGAGATACTGTATTTCAAAATATAAGCTATGAATGCTATGGACTGAAGAAGGATGAAGAATATTTCTTTGTTTCTCTTCTGTGATGAGAATAGTTTGTGGAAGTTTTTCTTTAATGATTCATCTTCTACTTTTCTAGTTTTAATTAAAATTCTTCTATACTGTACATTTTCAAATGTAGAGAAAGAAAAGTAACACAGAGCAATCTGCCAGAGCCAGGTGGAAATATACCCTACTGCAGAGACATCTTCCTTCAAGCTTCAAACAATAACCCCAAACCTCCCTTATAATCTTGTCAGTATAAATGAGATACTTTGAGCTTTAATTACCAGTGTGAACACCATGAAAAAATTCTTGTCAATTCCTTACAAGAAGAGGTAATTTCACAGAGTGTAGATTAAGGGGTGTCTATATGGAATGATAAAACAATCCAGAGCAAAGACAGCCCAGAGGACAGTTCAGCATCAGAGAATACAAAGCTGCATTTCAAGAATGTGATCGAATCCCAACACTTCAGCAACAACATAATCTTGGTCCTTATTCCATAGTTCACTTTTGTCTTTGATTTGACCAGATGTAGGCTGGATTAATTTTGATTGGAAAGCCCCTTGGGATCCTGTCTTGCAAACCTAAGACATTAGTATCACTGAAATAAAAGTCTGTGAGTGTCTGGAGATCAAATGTCAACTTGAAAAGGAAATTTAAAAATCCCTAGGTGCAATTTTCCTTAATTTTAGTGATTGAATCAGGCACAGGCTTTCAGAGCATGCCAATGCTGAAAGAGCAAGTGTGTAATTTTAAAAAACTCTTGTTTGAAAACATTACTCTGACTCCTGGCAGCCTAAATCCTTTTTACTTTAATGGGTACTAGTAGATTTTCCAAAGTATTTATGTGACTAAAACTACAGATTATCAAATCCATGCAATCAGACCACAGGTCTGGAGACCATTTCATCCCCTGGTATCTGAACCATGATGCCATGGCCTGGTTTAATCAAACATACATTTTGCTGCATAATATACTATATTATATAGCATATTTTTCACTGCAGAGTCAGACAAACCTGGGTTTCACAGGCAGACCTGAGCAGGCACTTGCAGAGATTTAAGCTACAATGTTCTGTCAGCCAAAACTGTTCCATTCTGCACAGACAGGGGTGCACAGCCCTCACTGCTGCTGTGGCAAACATGTATGGCAAAGGTGAGGAAGCTTTCCTGCTGCCCCAGGGAAATTTGGCAGAGCTCAGCTCCCAGAGGTCCATGTCTTCACTGGGGGTAAAGATACATGGGGATCTCTGGGGGTAGATCCCTTGCTCTTTGTGCTGCCCTGAAACAAGGTTCTCTACAGTCACCTTCCACTGAGCCATGAGGAAACAACCTCATCTCCACCTCTCCTACCTCTTTTCACAAGGGACTGACAAGACTTTTTTCATGTTGCTCAAGCTCAAAGTACCTCATTCAGCAACAGGATTGCTTTCAAAAAACACCACATAGCGGGAAGAGTTTCTTCACAGAAGGGTTTGTTAAGCATTTGAAGGGGCTGCTCAAAGAGGTGGTGGAGTCCCCATCCCTGGAGGTGTTCAAGGAACGACTAGACATGGCACTTACTGCTTTCATCTAGTAGACAAGGTGGTGATCAGTCAAGGGTTGGACTCAGTGATCTTGGAGGTCTTTTCCATCCTAAATGATTCTGTAATGAATCAATACATAACGGGCACCATCTCACAGCGAAACATAAAACACACCCAGAATTGTCATGTGTTACTTCAAAGCTAATATGGCCTGTTCTCTGCCACAGCAAGCGGTGAGTGGTGGAACCAACAACCCGCAGATCACAAATCACCATGGGACAAACTTTCAGACTGGATTAAAGACAAGCTTAAACCCATAGGTAAGAGGGTGAGATGTGCTCCTGAGTGTGAACCTGCTGGGCACATCTGTAGGGTTACCTGGGGGGCAGCTGGTTACCTTAGCGGGGTAAATCAGGCCATGCACACAGCAGAGCCACGGGAATGCAAGCTTAGATGTAAGAATAACCACACCTAAGTGAACAAATCAAGATTTACCTGCCGTCTTTTGCTTTAGTCCCACAACAACCAAAGCTGCGACTGGAATCCGGCGGGGACCGATGCACCGGGAGGGTCGAAGTTTTCCATGGCGGCAAATGGGGCACGGTCTGCGACGATTATTTCAACATGAAGAGCGCCAATGTCGTGTGCAAACAACTTAACTGTGGCCACGCTGTCTCTGTCTTGGGACTGTCCTACTTTGGCCCCAGTGGAAAAGATATCCAGCTGGATGACGTGCGGTGCAGAGGGTCGGAATCTCACCTGTGGGACTGCCGGCATGCCGGTTGGGGCAGACATAACTGCGGGCACAATGAGGATGTTGGTGTCATCTGCTCAGGTAAATAAAAAACTTATGTGCTCTTAAGAACCGCTTTGGACTTTCCTGTTGATCACAAATGCAAGAAACACCAGAGTAGAGCTTGGAAATCAGACTCGGGCTGGAATGTGTATGTGGAGGCTCCTTGAGCGATGGGGGAACAAAAGGATGTCCCGGACAAAACACCAGGGTTGGGAGCAGCAAGCACTGAGTATGAAAATGGTGAAAAGCAGGTAGTTCAGGACCACTTCAGTCCACATCTGATTACAGCCCATTCCCAAGATAAGAGAGTCAAACAGGTAAGAGAAGGTAGAGGCACATCCAGGTGTGAATCAGGTGTGTCTGACTGGAAATAAAAATAACTCTTGTCGTAAACATAACTGAAAGCAAAGATTGCATCATTGGTAGCAGCCCATTTGGAAACAATAACTGCAAAACAAAGTACATTTTTTCTTCTTTTGATGTTCACAGGTGTGATACAGTCCACAGCTGCACCCTCAGGTAGGCAAGGCTTTTGAGACATGAGTCCATCAGCTCTTCACAAAGACTAATTTTTAACTCGAAAAGTCATGTGATTACAGCTCCTTGGGGGACAGTTTTCTAGAAAGGCACATGCTCTGAATTACTAGTTATTGCTCCAAATTACTATTTATTCATCTACTGTAACACTATTTCTGTTCTTTTCATTGTTAATACAAACTATTTGCCACTTATTTATTAATACTTAGGGAAAATACAAGGCAAGTCCTAATACTCCAGGTCTAAGTTTCTGACTCTTTTTTTTTTCCCTACTGCTCCTGAAATAATCATAACACCCTGGAAATCTCAAATTGCAGACTCTACTTGTGTTTCCTGGGGGTTTTAAATGTTAATTATGCTCTTCATAACACACAGGCACCGAGGAGCAGGTGCTAAAATGCAGTTTTCTATCATATAGAATAATAGAATCATGATTATATAGTTTATGTAGCACAAGAATTAAATACTGGTTCCCAAAATCATTTATCCTTAAGGATTTAACCCACAAAAGCACGTTTTAGTAACACTGAGCTGTTGCTGAGTGTTTTCCACAGCTGTTTCTGCACTGATGGCACCACTGGCAAACATCTCTGAAGCTCATTTAGAACTGCCATTAATTGACAGAAACCCCAGTTTACTAAAAGAGAAAGTCTGGCACATTAACCCAGTGCTACACAGAACCTGATTTTTAGATTATTTCACCAATGTCTCAGTTCTCACGTCCATGCTTTTAGCTCTCTAATAATTTATTTTCTCTCACTTCCAGCATCCTCAGCTTCCATTTCTCCATCAACACTTGCCACAGAGAGCCCTGCTGTGACATCCACCACAGAACCCCCAACTTCTGCTGAAAAAGGTAAGGTTAAAAAACAAACCACAAATGTCATGTGTGGAAATTTTGAGCTATATATGCAATTTGCTAAGAGCAGACAGGAGGAACACTGGGAAAGCAGTAAAAATATTGAATAACACTGTGTGTAATTAGCTGTGGAAGAGCCAATGGTCATCATCATCTTTGCATCTTTCCAAATGACCATTGCATCTCTAGCAGTGAAAGAATGCAGTCAGCAACAACAAGGGTATTGACTGCCTTTATTAATAATTACTAAATATTAAATGAAAATTGAAGTCTTTTTCATCAAAAACGAAAGGCTGTGCAACGATTCACTGTCCTGCAAAGCCCAAATCTACCTACCTTCATCAAGTCTTCCATTCACATGACCACTCCTAATTTCTGCCAATCTCTCCTCTTTGTATTTCCTCAACTGGCCTCAGCTGTGTCTTCTGCACCCACTGCTGTCACACAGGAAATTACCACATCAGCTCCTGAAAGCCCAACCACAGTTAATGAAGGTAAGAACAGCCATTTTACAAGTGCTATTTAAAACAAATATCCTGTTAATTTGGGTTTTTCAACTGAATTAAGATGTGACCACGTAAATGTGTAAATATTCGTAATAGACAACCACAAATAAAACATCTTTGTGAAGGAACAGCCCCCTTACAACATCTTCCCTTGAAAAATATCAGCCTGTCAGGGCATAACAGGGACATATGCACTTATTAATTAATACCTCTGAGTTTGTAGCTACAAAAAATACACTTACAACTTTGCAAAGGAAGATTGTCCAGATCATTGTAATGTTGTGTGCCCAAGATTCATATAAACTCCAGAAATATTAGAGTTGCACAGCCAGGCAGGCATTTGCATTCATGTCCCTGAGCTGGGAGAGAAGTTATTTAGCAGACTGATAATCATGGAATGGGTTGTGTTGGAAGGGGACCTTAAGGAGCTTTTAGTTCCAAGCCCCAGCCATGGGCAGGGATGCCACCCACTAGATCAGTTTTCAATCAAGCCTGGGACCTAAAGCAAGTCACAAGATCTTCAAAACCCTCCTAAATGCTTTTAATTGCTACTTGCACCCATTTGTTTTCCCCTCCTTACAGCCTCCCCTGCTAGCACAGCTGCCTCCCTTCCTTCCACTGTCATCACAGAGGAAAGCAAGACATCAGAAATCCCGACTACACTGCAGACAGGTAAAGGGCATTTGTGCAACATGCAGCGTGTTAGAAACACGTGGTTGTAAGTTTTGGTTAGGAGGAGACATCAGTGGAGATGCCAAGATATGTTGCAAAATCAGCATGTCTGGTGTGCAGGTGATGTTTGTCCATGAACTTGCCAGATTTCTGAGAGGCTCTCACTAACTCTGCTGCCACCACTCGGGTGGGAGCTGGGAGTGCTGCATGCAAAGCCTGCCCTGAGGGAAGCTGGATGGGGCACAGTTTGAACCGTGGAGTCTGAAGGAAATGCGTATTTTTTAAAAAGTTCATTATGAAGCATGTCTCAGGGAAAAAGCCCCCCCCGTCTGTGTTCCTCACTATTTGTAATATTACCTGTCTGGGTTCTAAACCCATAAGACTTCAGACTTGGCTTTCCTTCTCAAAGCCCCTCTTGAGGATTTCTCAGCCTAGATTCAGCCTCTCCCAGCCTGCGGCTCAGGATGCTGCAGGCTCAGCCCAGAGAGCTGGGAATGAAAGATTTGCCTCCCTCCCTCCTTTGGCAAGGCTCCCACCTGCTAATGGTGATGGTGATGCTGCCCAGGGCAAGGAGATGCAGGAGAACTGCAGGGGAAACAAACACTGTACTGCAGTGTCAGTCCTGACGGCCTCTCCCTCTTGTCTCCAATGATTGCTGTACAGCTGGGAGAAAGATTTTCAGTCAGATAAGCCAAGGGTAGCTGTAATAAACATTTCCCTCTATAGAACCAGAATGACTTTTTTTTGTTTTTTTTTTAATTTCACGTTTTCAACTTAATGAAGTTGACAAAACGTGCCCCACTAGCAGTGTTGGGACACTATATACCAATGCTATCACCAAGTTAAAACATTCATTTCTGGTTTTGCTTCTGACTCTCTTTTTGCTTTTTCCACTCTCAGTGAAAGCAGTCCAAAACACTTTTAATGCTTTTAATGCAAAGCCTTACCATGACCATCCATTTCTGAGCCACGTCAGTGGATGTGGAAGACGACTAATACACAGGCTCCCTTGCCCAGAAAGCCTGAAAGCAATTAAATTCATCAAGAACTGATTTCAGTCATTGAGCCCTACCTGAATGCTCTTTCCCTCTTGTTTCCATGTCTCTTCCTTTTTTTCCACAACTTCTGAAAATACTCCAGAATCAAACTTTTCACCTTCCCCACTTACAGGCGACAGTACCTCAGCCCCAGAAATCCTTTCCACAGCTGCTGAAGGTAAGATACAGACACTGTGCCATAAAATCTAATACCATTAGTGGTTGAGTTTGTTCAAAATACATTACAATTGTAGGATTAAAATAACTGTACAAAGCTTAGGATCAGTCAGCTGCTAATGAATTTTTGCAGTGAAGAAAAATTCAGCTTATATTCAGTATTAATCAATTATCACCTCACCTGAGTAAATATTTACCAGAAGTTTTGGCTCAAATTACCAGATTTTAGAGGCTACAGTTCGAGTGACTTTTCCTTCAAGGACATAATCAAAGTCATATCAGCTCCAGTTTCTATCCCTGATTGATGGTTTTCTCCAGTACTGTATTTCTTCAATACTTTCACAGTCTCTTCAACATCCCCAAATTCCCCCTCTGCATCCACTGCAGTCAGTGAGGCAGCGTCTACACCAGGAGTTCCAAGCACAACTTCTGCAGGCAGAACTAGAGTTGCAAGAGAGGTTTGGAGCCAAAGTAAGTAAAGGAAAAGCTACCCTCTGTGGAAAAAGTATGCAATGAAGTTTAATGAAGAGGGCTAAGAACACACTGCTTTATTCTCCAGTAGCTAAGAAGCTTAAAAATCCGACTTTAAGATATTTATTTATTGTGGTGTTATGTGTCCGTAGAGGCTTCACGCTTTTCTCTAGTAAAATGACAAAACCAGATACTTTAATCAAATTTTAATTCTGGTTCATATCCGTGCTGCTCATTATCGTCCATTATTCCTACTGCTTTCTTCTTCAAAACCTCAAGAGGTTGTTCTGTCACAGGGATACAGGATTTGATTGCAGCTGCCCGAGCCACTACTGAGCCACCAACAACTCCAACCCCACCGACTACAGTGACCAAAGGTAAGAAACAGCCAGCTCCAACCTGTGTGCTTCAGGAGCAAAAAAATGTCTGTGTCCTGCACCACTTGGGGCTCAGAAAGTCCCTCACCTGCCAGCAGGTGCCAAAGAGACAACTCTGGGCATACCTTGTATGCTTGTCCCATCCACGTACTCCTCCTCAGCACCCCTTAGTGGTCCCCACTGCGGGGGAAATCAGCTTGGGCTGGGAAAATCCTGAGCTCAGGTGCAGCCTTTCCTCAGTTCTGATGGTGCTGCATAACATGATAAACAATTACCAAGGCAACTGATAGTTTCTCTCTTTAAAACCTTTTTTTAACACTGCTTGTCTTCTGCAGCTTGACCTCTGCTGTCAGAAGTTCAGAGCTTGAGGCTCGGTGCCAGTAAATAGAAAGTGTAATACAGATTTACTTATTGCTCCACCCATTAACCTTTTTTCAAACAGTATTTTCATGTCCAAGATCCAGGATCTACCCATCCTAATTTCTGCAAATGTCTAACTAATTAACAGGCAGATCTTCAGCTCAGCAAAGAAATATCAGTCTCTCTTTTTCTACCTTTTTCCTGCCAGTCATTTCACTTTCAAAAGGATAGAAACAAAAACTTTCCTACTTAAAGACTGTTTTACAGAGCTTTGATCAGATTTTGCTGCCTCACCTGCCTTTTCAGACTGGAGTTTACTCCAGGTGAATGAAAGAACTTTGCAATTCTTTGCACACTCAAGTGAAACTGAGGAATGAATGTGGTCCCTCAAGATTTACTTTTATTTGCTTGCCTTTCAAGACTTAAAAGCAAATTTCTAAAGGAATAATCTGTTGACCATTATTAAGGGTTGAGGAACCTAATGCAAGATGTATATATGATTTCACAAGAATTACTATGGAACTATGTGCTTGTAACTATTATGTGTTTTGCCTACACCTACTTAACCAAGTATTAGAGCAGATAATTTAATCTTACTTATGCATACTGTGTGGAACAGGGATGCTGTTCAAGGGTTAAAGGGAAAAAAGGTGTCTCTATAGCTCTAATTATTAACCTCATTACCTTCACTTGTACACATTGCAGGTAAATCATGGTAAAGTCTCAGGAAAATTAAGTGTTAACTAAAGATTCTTGAGGCTGCTGTTTAATCAGTCCTTCATTTTCTGAAAAAGTGCCCATGAAAATTTCAGATCGATGATCATATTTCACACTAATGAAATACTTTATTTACTTAGAAAATTTAACAGGAAAGGTGTCTCCCTCCCATAAAGCCACTTTAAATATCAGGTGAATAACAACAAATTCATTTCTGCCTGTAATTCAAGATCTGGATCTGACTAGGGAAAATTTAGTCTGCCTCTTTCTCCATGTTCCCACCTGAATTTAGATAGTTAATTTAGTCTTAAAGCAGCCTTAAACTTTCTGTTTAACACCTTTCACCATCTTTGGCAAATACTCTGTGCCTGGATCAACAGGTTAATTAGCATTTGGGTCAATTACCTGTTTTTTCTCCCTGAACTTCTATTTGGCGCTCTCGTGGAAGTTTAGACCTAGACCCTGGGAAGTGAGCCAGGCACATTGCTGCTGGCTCTTCTCCACAGTCAGCTTTTGCACAAGTAAATGCTTAGCATGGCACTGAGATGGAAGGAGCTTTGATCACAGTCGGCAAAAAGGAATTAAGGACAAAGAGACCCAGGAAACACAGCCCTCATCCAGAACGGATGTGCATTAGTTGGTTACAAATGACTGCCAGGTGGCAGCAAAACGTCCCAAAATGAAAACCTCGTAATTACTGACCCAAGGAGGAGTAAGACAGATGTGACTACTTGGTGCAGTTTATGATGGCTACAAACCAGGAGGAACTCAATTATGTTGTTGGTGGTGTCTCTGATTTCTTTCTCTGAAAGAAAAATACACTCCAGGCCCATAAAACTAATTTGGAACTTCAGGTTTCTAAAAGCCTTTACCTCTGAAAGGGAGATAAATGTGTGGAGTACTCTATAAGTACCCAGCTCTCAGAAATGAGCCTGGTCTGAAGAAATAGCTCTGCCACCGTTCTGGGAAAATGCTGCTGTGCCAACCATCTGTTATGGCAGAGGGGCAGCAAGGATGGGGAAAGAGGCTGAACCAGGCATTATTTAAAGCATGTTAAAAACCAAACCCAAACCATATCCCTCAGGCTGCACGGTATCCCAGGAAAAGGTTGGCTCTGGGAGTTTGTGTTTGTCCTTCAGGCAGCACTGTGGTGTAGATGATGGTAATGAAAAGGTGGGCAAGCTTCCCTTTGATGCATGCAGTGGGAAAAGGCCACTGGCTGCACAGGAGAGGAGCATTTTCCCCAGAGATCAGCATACTGGGAGAGGACCACGTCCGTGCCCGCGGGGCATTACATGTATAAAGCTGGGTTTGAGGTTTCATAATAATAAATTCAGAACAGCAGTCCTAGAGCAGCACTGAAATTCCAGGGAGCAACCACCGTGTGGGCTGCCTGCTCCTGCTCCTGCTCCTGCCCCCGCTGGGGTGACCCTTGGCCTGAGACCAGCTGTGCTAGCACCCTGGGGACACACCACCAACACATGACACGTCCTCTTTCTCCCCAGCAGCTCCCACCGCTCTGCCCCTGCGACTGGCAGGCGGCGACCAGTGCGCCGGGCGCGTGGAACTCTTCTACAACGGGAGCTGGGGGACGGTCTGTGATGATTCCTGGGACCTGGAAGATGCCCAGGTGGTGTGCAGGAGCCTGGGGTGTGGAGAAGCCCTGCTAGCTCTGTCTGAAGCCCAGTTTGGCCCAGGCTCTGGGAGCATCCTCCTCGATGATGTGGCGTGCAACGGGGATGAAGAGAACCTGATGCAGTGCTCCCATCCCGGGATTGGAGTCCATAAATGCCAGCACAAAGAGGATGCCGGTGTCATCTGTGCAGGTACACTGGCACTTCTCAGTTAGATCTCAGGGGAAGGTTCTTCCCCCAGAGGGTGGTGGGCCCTGAACAGGCTCCCCAGGGCAGTGGGCACGGCCCCAAGGCTGCCAGAGATCAGGAATAGTTTGGACAACGGTCTCAGGGACAGGGTGGGATTGTTGGGGTGTCTGTGCAAGGCTAGGAGTTGGATGTCAATGATCCTTGTGAGTCCCTTCCAACGCAGAATATTCTATTATGTCTCATAAGCTTTTGCCTACTGAGCAATGCAAGTGTGCCAACTGCTAAGATTGTTATGCAGAGCTTGCTTCCATCAGTGGAATTGTTTCAGGCATGAAACCGAGACCTGTGAGAATTGCTGGGGTTTACCACATTTTTTATTTTTTTTGGTTGACTCATGCAGTTTATTCACACAGCTCTCTGTTTTAATTTCTTACTTTAATTGTCAAATACTTTGGCTACCTGGAACATAGTTGTCAATCCTCTCTGATGCCATTTCCTACTCTGCTACCTGTCTGCTTTCTGCATTGCTATTTGAGTCATAATTTTACATCATCACTGCTGTATCTCAGTCCTCCTACCCCTGATTTCCCATAAATTATAAACTGTGAGTAGCCAACCAGATTCCCTTCTCTTGTAGTTAGTGGAAACTGTTTTTAGTAATTTCCTTTAGGATTTTTCTGTGTAAGTTCACAGTTTTTCCAGCAATTCTGTATTCTGACTGGAAACGTGTGTGCACTTGGGAAATCTGTGTCACCACAGTTTCTGTGGGGTCAGTCAAGGCAAGCGGTGGTCCATGGACAAAGCTCATCCACATGGAGGGCACTCTATGAGCCTGGGATGGCTGAGGTGTAACATAACTGGCTGAAATGGGTTGTGAATGAGAACTGGCCCCAAAAATGCTGCTTTACAGCTTATTCTGGGGGGAAAAAAAACCAAAAAAGGCAAATTTTTTAATAGAATGAAGTCTACTAGTAAAGGCCTCAAGTGAAGTCAAACAGAGCCCCAAGCAGAGGTGTCTCCTTGATGAGTATATCCCACACCTAAAACAATTAATGATCACACCTGCAAGGTAACTGTAACCATTAACACCTGACATTTGAAACAGGGTTTGCAGTCTTCTCCCTTTCAGTGATATTGCTTCCAGAGATGAATGAGTGGCTCTGTATCCCTGCTGCTTTCTTGGTTTTCACATAGTAACTGAAAGTTTCTCTTAAGCATCCACTGTAGTATTACTAGAAATTCCCTTTTCTGCTTCCTTTCCTAGACCCAGTTACTCCCACCCAGGCCACAACAGAGTCTACTCCAGCTGGTGAGTTCTCCCTGCGTGGGTCCTGCAAAGCTTTCACAGCTGATATGTTTTATAAAGTAACTTTAGCACTGGTCAGTGTGGTGTGCAGAGGGGACGAGTCCTGCCTGGAGCGCTGCTCTCACAGGGGGATGGGCACACACAGCTGCTACCACAAACCCCAGACTGGTGGTGTCACACATGCACACAACATTGAATTTCACTTTTTCTTTCTCACAGTAACAGTCTCTCTTAGTGCTGCAGCAGCAGACACCACTGCTGGGAAATACTGTGGTGTTATTCTGTCTTACATGCTACGCATCTCAGGCCAAAAATTTACGCTTAGAATGCAGACAACATTTAATGTCATCTTTTCTTTCTCACAGCAACAGTCTCTACTA